>CM053029.1:601291783-601426601 GCA_028564925.1 Lithobates sylvaticus | reverse complement strand
AGGAGAGACACCAGGGAGAGAGGACACCACGGAGAGGACACCACGGGAGAGACACCACGGAGAGACACCAGGGAGAGACACCACAGAGAGACACCACGGAGAGACACCAGGGAGAGACACCACGGAGAGACACCACGGAGAGACACCATGGAGAGACACAAGGGAGAGACACCATGGAGAGACACAAGGGAGAGACACCATGGAGAGACACCATGGAGAGACACAAGGGAGAGACACCATGGAGAGACACAAGGGAGAGACACAACAGAGAGACACAATGGAGAGACACAAGGGAGAGACACCATGGAGAGACACAACAGAGAGACACAAGGGAGAGACACCATGGAGAGACACAAGGTAGAGACACCATGGAGAGACACAACGGAAAGACTCCATGGAGAGACACAAGGGAGAGACACAAGGTAGAGACACCATGGAGAGACACCATGGAGAGACACCATGGAAAGACACCATGGAGAGACACAAGGGAGAGACACAAGGGAGAGACACAAGGGAGAGACACCATGGAGAGACACAAGGGAGATACACAAGGGAGAGACACCATGGAGAGACACAACGGAAAGACACCATGGAAAGACACCATGGAGAGACACAAGGGAGAGACACAAGGGAGAGACACCATGGAGAGACACAAGGGAGAGACACCATGGAGAGACACAAGGGAGAGACACCATGGAGAGACACAAGGGAGAGACACAAGGGAGAGACACAAGGGAGAGACACAAGGGAGAGACACCATGGAGAGACACCATGGAGAGACACCATGGAGAGACACAAGGGAGAGACACAAGGGAGAGACACCATGGAGAGACACCATGGAGAGACACAAGGGAGAGACACAAGGGAGAGACACAAGGGAGAGACACCATGGAGAGACACAAGGGAGATATTCTGCAGCAAGGTGTCTCCCCGGCAAAGATTTCATCGCGGACTGGAAAGAGGACAAAGAAACGGGCAACATTGAAGGGCGGAGCCGCCGTGGTCGGCCAATAATTGAGGAGTTTAGAAGGAAAGGGTTGGGACTTTAAATAAAACACGTTACACAGAGCTGGTAAAATATTTAATGGGACATTTATTATTTCATATATACAGTGAGGGGAAAAAGTATTCGATCGGCTGCTGATTTTGTGGCAAAGAAACGATCGGTCTACAATTTTATTGGTCGGTTTATTATAACAGTGAGAGACAAAATAACAACCAAAATATCCATAAAAACGCATTTCATCAAAGTTATAAATTGATTTGCATTTTAATGAGGGAAATAACTACTGTATTTATTTTTTTCCCCTTAAAATCAGGAGGAAATCGTGGGTGCGTGTTACACGCCGATCCACGCCGATCCCCCGCTGATTGTTTTGAAACAAGCAAGCGGAGCCGAGATACAGAAAGCTGAG
The DNA here is from genome assembly GCA_028564925.1 of Lithobates sylvaticus. Taxonomy (NCBI): domain Eukaryota; kingdom Metazoa; phylum Chordata; class Amphibia; order Anura; family Ranidae; genus Lithobates; species Lithobates sylvaticus. Next base: position 601,425,186 of record CM053029.1, on the reverse strand, counting down.
AGTACTTTGGCTATTCTCGGCTCCTCTCGCAATCAGTGGAGGTGGTCAGTGTAAATCCCCATTACATTGGTGGCCAGTGTAAATCCCCATTACATTGGTGGCCAGTGTAAATCCCCATTACATTGGTGGTCAGTGTAAATCCCCATTACATTGGTGGCCAGTGTAGAAACTCCTCTTTATATTGGTAATCAGTAAAAAAATCCAAACTTGCATTTGTGGTCAGTTTTGAATCATTCCTTACATTGGTTGTCCATGTAGAAGCCTCCTTTAAATTGGTGGCGAGTGTAAATCCCCCCTTATATTGGTGTCAGTGTAAATTCTTCATCACATTGGTGGTAAGTGCTGAATAGCCCTAACATTGGTGGTCAGTACAATGGTTGTCAGTGTATATTCCCCCTTACACTGGTGGTTGGTGTTAATGCTCCTATTACATTGGTGTCAGTGTGGAAATCCAGAGATCCCAACTGTCCCTGATTTGTCCCTCATTCCGCCTCATATGTCCCTCATGTCGCTCTGATCTCTATATTTGTATATGAAATGTACTTTTTATCTTTCAAAAAGCGTTTCCCAGAGATAAACATTTCCTCTGATTTCTAAATTGCTACATTTGTAAATTCCAAAATCTGATATAAAGGAATATTAGTGGTAAAAAAAGTACTTGTGGGTTTAAACAATCAATTTATTTTGTACAATTTTCCTTTAGGGGGCGTGGCAGGGGGCGTGTCCTATGTCTACGTACTTTTACTAATAGGCTTTCCTCATTTCCATCTCAGAAAGTTGGGAGGTGCGGGAAATCCCTCTTTTTATTGGTGGGTGGCGTAAAATCCCCCAATATATACCGGCCAACGATCTCCAGCTTTGCTCTACATGATTCAGAATTTACCACAGAGTACTGCCTCCTAACTAATCCCCCCACCACTGCCACTGATCCCCCCCCACCACTGCCACTGATCCCACCCCACCACTGCCACTGATCCCACCCCCCCACCACTGCCACTGATCCCCCCCCACCACTGCCACTGATCCCACCCCCCCACCACTGCCACTGATCCCACCCCCCCCACCACTGCCACTGGTCCCACCCCACCACCACTGACACTGATCCCACCCCCCCACCACTGCCACTGATCCCACACCCCCCCCACCACTGCCACTGATCAAGCCCACCCCCCCCACCACTGCCACTAATCCCACCCCCCCACCACTGCCACTGATCCCACCCCACCCCCCCCCCACCACTGCCACTGGTCCCACCCCCCCCACCACTGCCACTGATCCCACCCCCCCACCACTGCCACTGATCCCACCCCACCCCCCCCCCCACCACTGCCACTGATCCCACCCCCCACACTGCCACTGATCCCCCCCCACCACTGCCACTGATCCCACCCTGACCATTCCGAATTTCGTACGAATCGTTAAAAATTTTTCGAATCGTTTCGAATCATTAATAATCACTTGCAGCTAATGAATTGCCGATTCCCGTAACACAGAGAACAATTCGAATCCAACTACCAAATATCGAATTTCAACTAATAACAATGAAATTATTATAGCGGATATAACGAATGATTCGAATGACAAAGTGTCATTTTTGCAGGAAAAAAAGCTATTTAAAATCACTCGCGGCTAATGAATTGTCGGCTCCGTAACACAGAGAACAGTCATTCATTGAAAGTCATTGATAAAAAAAAAAAGTGTGGGGGTCCCCCCAAATTCAATAACCAGGCCCTTCAGGTCTGCTATGGATATTAAGGGGAACCCCACTTCCTGGAAGCTGATTGGTTCCTCTGTAGAGCTGCACCACAGTCTGTAAAACAACTCCAATGTCTGTATCCCATCCCCCGCAGGAGCCGCTGCACAGCCAGGCACACCGCATTTCCACAGACTTTGTTTTTGTATTTTATTATTAATAAGCTTGGAGGGGGATGGGAATGGTTACATAATATATATATATATACTGTACAGAATGTTGCGGGATGGAAGGACGGTTACATAAGAGGCTGGCTCCGCCCCCTGACATTGGACGCTGTTTGCTCAGCCGTGTGATATCCGGACCAATGGGGTCCTCTGCAGATGTTTGCTCTCAGGGGGCGACGCTCTGCAATCATTTCTTATGTAAAGAAAGTCAAACATTTCTGAGAAGAGTCTCTATGGGGGGGGGGGGAGGGGAGGTCTGTGGAATACGATCGTTCCTCCATAGCGCCCGATCTCATCCCTGAAATCATTTGCCCCCCGTGGTGAGATTAGAGGAGGGCGATCGGAAAAGTCACCCTCCCCTCCCCCACAGGGGTGGTCAGAATTCCCCTCGCCGTCATGCCATTGGTTCTGTCAGGTGGAATTGGACCGGAACCATCAGATAAGAAGCAGCTGGAGGAACCCGGATGAGAAAGGCGGGGCTATACCCCAAACCTTAAAGGGGAACTCCGCCCACAAATATTCTATTCATTTATTGGGCTCTAAATACCCCTCCCCCTCCCCCTCTATAGACCAGAAATATACTGAACATCTATCCATTCCTGCGCTGCACCGATAAACTACTAATATACACCGTATACAAACACCAACACGTGTCATAGAATAAAGAGCAATCAATGATCAGATGTGAGATGTGGGAGTGACAACACGCTGATCCAGAGGCGGGGTCACCGGGGGACAGACCGAACCCCCATCATTCATATCACCTGCGGGGGAGGGGTAAAATCCAGAGGCGGGGTCACCGGGGGACAGACCGAACCCCCATCATTCATATCACTTGCGGGGGAGGGGTAAAATCCAGAGGGGGGGTCACCGGGGGGACAGACCAATCCCCCATCATTCATGTCACCTATGGGGGAGGGGTAAAATCCAGAGGCGGGGTCACCGGGGGACAGACCAATCCCCCATCATTCATGTCACCTATGGGGGAGGGGTAAAATCCAGAGGCGGGGTCACCGGGGGACAGACCGAACCCCCCATCATTCATGTCACCTATGGGGGAGGGGTAAAATCCAGAGGCGGGGTCACCGGGGAACAGACCGAACCCCCATCATTCATATCACCTGTGGGGGAGGGGTAAAATCCAGAGGCGGGGTCACCGGGGGACAGACCGAACCCCCATCATTCATATCACCTATGGGGGAGGGGTAAAATCCAGAGGCGGGGTCACCGGGGAACAGACCGAGCCCCCATCATTCATATCACCTGCGGGGGAGGGGTAAAATCCAGAGGCGGGGTCACCGGGGGGGACAGACCGAACCCCCATCATTCATGTCACCTATGGGGAGGGGTAAAATCCAGAGGCGGGGTCACCGGGGGACAGACCGAACCCCCATCATTCATGTCACCTGTGGGGGAGGGGTAAAATCCAGAGGCGGGGTCACCGGGGGGGACAGGCCGAACCCCCATCATTCATATCACCTGCGGGGAGGGGTAAAATCCAGAGGCGGGGTCACCGGGGGGACAGACCGAACCCCCATCATTCATGTCACCTGTGGGGGAGGGGTAAAATCCAGAGGAGGGGTCACCAGGGGGAACAGACCGAACCCCCATCATTCATGTCACCTGTGGGGGAGGGGTAAAATCCAGAGGAGGGGTCACCGGGGGGGCAGACCGAACCCCCATCATTCATGTCACCTGTGGGGGAGGGGTAAAATCCAGAGGCGGGGTCACCGGGGGGACAGACCGAACCCCCATCATTCATGTCACCTATGGGGGAGGGGTCCAGAATGAACTCTGTGAAGGTCGGCGTCTCCAGCGGCTGGAAATGTCGGAATACATTATATATACTTTGTATCGGTGACATCACAGTGCAGTCTGAGCTCCGACATTGAAGAGGGTGACAGCCCGAGCCGGTGATCAGCAGAGTATAGTGGTCAGGCAACCAGCATTTCCAGAAGGAGAGGCCGGGGATGACGACCTCCAACCTCAGAGACGCTGCCTGTCCATCCAGTCCTGAGATATACACTGCTGTGCTGTGAAGCAGAGATCTATCATGCAGAGCTGATAAGAGGTGGTGACAGACGGATCGATACCAGCTGAACATCGATCGATCTTTGGGCAGAACTCAATCTCTCCAATCACAGAACGTTCTATACAGGAAATCAGAGAATGTTTTGGCTCCGCCTTTCTATTCATCCTCCTCTACCCTCCCCCCCCCTGTGTGTCCTCTATAGGGGGGCGGGGCAATACATTGTGACTCCACCCACCTTTTACCACTGCGCTCTTCTCCAATCAACAACCCCTGCTGGAGTATATACAGAGCCTGGAAAAAGTATTCATACCCCTTGAAATTCCCCACATTTTGTTACAACCAAAAACATAAATGTATTTTATTGGGATTTTATGTGATGAACACAAAGTGTCAGATAATTGTGAAGGGAAATGATACAAATAATCCGAGCCGGACTGGGAATATAATCCAGTTATAAGTGTTCAATCATCGGGGGGGACCCCAGGAACTGAGAATGTGGGGGGGGCACCTTCCGCAGAATACACTAAGATAAGGGGGGGGGGGTTACTGATATAAGGGGGAGGGCCGGATTACCATAGGGGCTATTAGAGCTGCAGCTCCAGGCCCCTTTCTCAAGATGGGCCCATTTGCCCCCAACAAAAAAAATAAAAATAAAAAAAAAGATCGACTTTGAGGGTTGTAGCTCGGCGATCAGGAGTCACATTTGGGGGGTAGGTAGCTAAAGACCTCCCCCAGCACTGGTTAAAATATGGGGCTGCTATAATCTATGGTTCTGGAGATACGGGGCTGCGCAGTCGGTCAGAAGCTCCATACAGAGCGGCCGGTATAAATACAAGCTGGGAGGATGACATCACAGTGCTTATAATAATTATCTGTATATTACTTATGATAATTAACCCCTCGCCACCCAGGCCAATTATGACACTTCTCTCCTACATGTAAAAATCATTTTTTTTTTGCTAGAAAATTACTCCCTCAAGCATTATATATGTTGTTTTAGCAGAGACCCTATGGAATAAAATGGTGGTTGTTGCAACTTTTTATGTTACACGATATTTGCGCAGCAATTTTTCAAACGTTTTTTTTGGAAAGAAACTGTTTCATTCATAAAAAAAAAACGAAAGTTAGCACAATTTTTTTTGTGTACCAAGTGATACTTTTTTACTTTTTTTACAGGTTACATGTTTAGAGTTACAGAGGAGGTCTAAGGCTAGAATTATTGCTCTCGCTCTACCGATGGCGGCATATGTAACCTGTGTGTATCTGGCCCTGATACTAACCAGTGCCTACCCAGCCACTGACTAGTATCTCTCCCCAGCCTGTCCCCACCCCCTCTCACCTGCTGACCTGTGGATGGGGGTATCACTCCCGCAGTGTTATTGTGTTCTGCCAGTGAATACGCTGATCAGTGTTGCTAACTATAGCTGGCAGCACTGATTGTTTGGGGAAAACCTGACAGGCTGGTTGTACTCAAGTCGGTTAATAGGTTGACTTATATAAAACCAGGTAGCCCATACATAGATCGACTATGACTGGTCTCTGCTTAATTTCAATCCATGTACGGCCCGCTTAACCACTACGCAGTCCCTAAACATCCTTCCACAAACCTTTACATTTTTCCTTCCCAGATTCCTTCATCCTCCTCTCCTATACATAGTGCCCACTGTCATATCCTCCACACTTCTCTCCTATACATAGCGCCCGCTATCATATTCTACACACTCCTCTCCTGTACATAGTGCCGCTGTCATACACTTCTCTCCTGTACATACTGCCCACTGTCATATCCTCCACACTCCTCTCCTATACATAGTGCCCACTGTCATATCCTACACACTCTCTCCTGTACATAGTGCTCACTGTCGTACCCTCCACACTCTCCTGTACATAGTGCCTTCTGTCCTATCCTCCACACTCCTCTCCTATACATAGTGCCCACTGTCATACCCTCCACACTCCTCCTGTACATACTGCTCACTGTCATACCCTTCACACTCCTCTGCTGTACATAGTGCCTACTGTTATACCCTCCACACTTCTCTCCTATACATAGTGCCCACTGTCATACCCTCTCTACTCCTCTCCTGTACATACTACTCACTGTCATACTATCCATACTCCTCTCCTATAAATAGTGCCCACTGTCATTCCCTCCACACTCCTCTCCTATACATAGTGCCCACTGTCCTACTCTCCACACTTCTCTCCTGTATATATTGCTCATTGTCATACCCTCCACATTCTTCTATTATACATAGTGCCCACTGCCATACCCTCTACACTCCTCTGCTGTGCATACTGCCCACTGTCATACCCTTTACACTCTTCTCCTGTACATAGTGCCTTCTGCCATACCCTCCGCACTCCTCTCCTGTACATAGTGCCCACTGTCATACCCTCCACACTCCTCTTCGGTACATACTGCCCTCTGTCATACCCCCACACTCCTCTCCTGTACATACTGCCCACTGTCATACCCTCCAAACTCCTCTCCGGTACAAACTACCCTCTGTCATACCCCCACACTCCTCTCCTGTACATACTGCCCACTGGCATACCCTCCACACTCCTCTGCTGTGCATACTGCCCACTGTCATACCCTCCAAACTCCTCTCCTGTACATACTGCCCACTGTCATACCCTTTACACTCCTCTCCTGTACATACTGCCCACTGTCATACCCTTTACACTCCTCTCCTGTACATACTGCCCATTGTCATACCCTCCAAACTCCTCTCCGGTACAAACTACCCTCTGTCATACCCCCACACTCCTCTCCTGTACATACTGCCCACTAGCATACCCTCCGCACTCCTCTCATGTACATAGTGCCCACTGTCATACCCTCTACACTCCTCTGCTGTGCATACTGCCCACTGTCATACCCTTTACACTCTTCTCCTGTACATAGTGCCTTCTGCCATACCCTCCGCACTCCTCTCCTGTACATAGTGCCCACTGTCATACCCTCCACACTCCTCTCCTGTACATACTGCCCTCTGTCATACCCCCCACACTCCTCTCCTGTACATACTGCCCACTGTCATACCCTCCAAACTCCTCTCCGGTACAAACTACCTCTGTCATACCCCCCACACTCCTCTCCTGTACATACTGCCCACTAGCATACCCTCCGCACTCCTCTCATGTACATAGTGCCCACTGTCATACCCTCTACACTCCTCTGCTGTGCATACTGCCCACTGTCATACCCTTTACACTCTTCTCCTGTACATAGTGCCTTCTGTCATACCCTCCACACTCCTCTCCTGTACATAGTGCCCACTGTCATACCCTCCACACTCCTCTCCTGTACATACTGCCCACTGGCATACCCTCCACACTCCTCTCCTGTACATACTGCCCACTGGCATACCCTCCACACTCCTCTCCTGTACATACTGCCCACTGGCATACCCTCCACACTCCTCTCCTGTACATACTGCCCACTGGCATACCCTCCACACTCCTCTCTGTACATACTGCCCACTGGCATACCCTCCACACTCCTCTCCTGTACATACTGCCCACTGGCATACCCTCCACACTCCTCTCCGGTACATACTACCCACTGTTAGACCCTCCACACTCCTCTCCCTCACCTCCACATACTTCCCACTTTTATACCACCCATACTCCTCTCCTATGCCTCTTACCCACAAAAACAGTTCTTTAAAATTATACTGAATATCCTCAATGCTGGAAATCTCAGTCCTCATATTTGTTCTGCCCCATTATTAGTACTTATTTCATTTTGTAATTACTATTGTGATGTATAGAGGAACACGGGGGATGTCAGCTACTCTAAATATAGCACTTGTAAAAAAAAAGTGTCCCTGAAAATATTTTTGAAATGTTGGCAACTATGCACTAGGCACTGCCCAAGGGCCACAGGGTCAGTAGGGGGCCCCATGAGAGGCTCCTGTGATAGTAAAGCGGTAATAAACATTTCTAACATTACTACTTTTTAGAGGCCCTGAGGTAGGTTATGCCATAATGTACAAGTATGCACAGAATATTAGGGTACACTTACCTGTCAGACTGAGCCCTCCAGTACTGTGCTGTGATCAATCCGGCGAGGCCCGGGCACTTCCATCTTCACCCGGACTTCCTTCGGTTCTGTGCCTTCAGTCACTTGCCTTGGCCGGGCTGCGTTGATGTTATTCCCACACATGCTCATGTGCATCCTCTCTCATCCCCCTTTCTCTCTCATCCTCCCTCCCTCACCCCTCACACCTCTTTCATCCCGTTCTCTCTCTCTTTAATTTAATTTGTTCTAACAAAAAATTGTTTGCCCTTTTTTTATTTTTTTATTTATTGTTTATAAAAGGCCCCACCAAAATCCTCAGCACAGCACCAGGTCCATGATGTTCTTAATCTGGCCCTGATAAGGGGGAAACCTTTATATCACTCCCCCCTTACATCAGTGACCCCCCCTCAGACTGGCCTGGCGGTGCCGTCACTGACCTCCTCTCAGGGGCACCAATCAGGGCTCAGTCAGTCGGCTCCGGGTTGGTGGCTCTGGTTTTCCTATAGTCTCCTCTCTACAGTCCACACACGTCTGACTTCTCCCATCACCCCCATCCTGGCGGCGCCCCCACTCTTCACTCCTCTCCAGACTCCCTCAGAGACTGCAGACATGATACAAGAGCTCAATGCAGCCTCACTGTGCCCATCAAATGCAGCCTCGCCAGTGCCCATCAAATGCAGCCTCACTGTGCCATCAAATGCAGCCTCGCCAGTGCCCATCAAATGCAGCCTCACTGTGCCCATCAAATGCAGCCTCGCCAGTGCCCATCAAATGCAGCCTCACTGTGCCCATCAAATGCAGCCTCACCTCACTGTGCCCATCAAATGCAGCCTCGCCAGTGCCCACTGCAGCCTCACTGTGCCCATCAAATGCAGCCTCGCCAGTGCCCATCAAATGCAGCCTCACTGTGCCCATCAAATGCAGCCTCGCCAGTGCCCATCAAATGAATCCTCACTGTGCCCATCAAATGCAGATTTACTCTGCCCGTGAACGCAGCCGCACTGTGCCCACCATTGGGGCCTCACTGTGCCCATCATTGCAGCCCCTCCTGTGCCCCATGTCCCTGTCTGTGGGAAGGTGTGTTGTTGGTGCTCGGGTACGGTACCTTGCATGCCAGCAGGATATCCATGATGGCAGCAGCAGGCAGGGGCTGTTCTCGTTTTGGATGGGGGCAGGGCTCCTTCCAGAGGATCTGTTTGCTGGGAGATGGAGTGGTCCCCGGGCCACCTGTACCTTCAGCCGTCCTCATTTTCCAGCCCCAGTCAGCCTGTCCCCTGGTCCTGGGGAAGTGGAGAGCACTGGGTGGGAGCTGGAGAGAAGGGGGAGCAGGGCAGCACAGTGGTGTAGTGGTTAGCACTTTCACCTAGCAGTAATAGGGTCGCTGGTTCAAATCCCAACCACGACACCTTCTGCCTGGAGTTTGCATGTTCTCCCTGTGCTTGTGTGGGTTTCCTCCGGGTACTCTGGTTTCCTCCCACACTCCAAAGACATGCTGGTAGGTTAATTAGATCCTGTCGATAAAATTGGCCAAATATATGTATGTTGTATGTTGTATGTGTTTGCAAGCGTGTCGGGACCCCACAGGGCGAGGACCGCACTATACCACAGATGGACACCAGTGGTAAAAAGCGCCCTGAGGTGATTCAGTTCACATAGGTAGCGCTATACAAGTCATTCATTCAGAGTACTGGCGGGGTTGGAGAGCACATGGGTGGGGGCAAAGAGCAGGGGGGAGTGGAGAGGACTGGGGGGGCAAAAAGAACAGTGGTGGAGAGCACTGGGGGGGGGGCAGAAAGAACAGGGGTTGATAGAAATGTGGGGGTTGGGGGCTGGAGAGTGTAGTGGGGGAAGAGAGCACTGGGGGGAGCACAAGGAGAACTGGGGGGGGGGGGGTGCAGTAAAAGAAGTTGGATGGGAGGAGAAGCAGGGGATCGGTATATAGAGGAGATTATCTCTCTATATTCCTCCATGCAGCCGCTGATTCTCCTCCTCCCCCTCCCCCAAGCATTCAGCGGCTGCATGGAGGAATATAGAAGCTCGTCTCCTCTATATGCCGCCCCCCTATCCAGGCACACAGGGGGGGCATCTCCTCCTGTGATCTCGGAGCTGGCCGGCTCTGTGTTCAGTGGCTGCGCTGTAACACGGTCCCGCCCCCCTAGACCGGCTCGTGTGATAGGCGGAACACTGATTCTCTCTACTATGACACGAGCCGGTCTAGGGGGGCGGGACCGCGTTACAGCGCAGCCACCGAACACAGAGCCGGCCAGCTCCGTGATCACAGGAGGAGGAGAGAGGGGAGCACCCAGGGCAGGCGGCCTACCGGGGAATCTCCCGGTATCCCAGTCCGGTCCTGCAAATAAATATGTGAAAAGTGTGTGGGGGGAGGGGGGCATTTGTATGGCGCCCCCCGGAGTCAATACTTTGTAGAACCCCCTTTCTCTACAAGTCTTTTTGGGGGTGTCTCTACCAGCTTTGCCCATCTAGAGAGGACATTTCTGCCCATTCTTCTTCTTTGTAAAATCTCTCAAGCTCTGTCAGATTGGATGGAGAGCGTCTGTGATCAGCAATTTTCAAGTCTTGCCACAGATTCTCAATGGGATTTGGGTCTGGACTGTGACTGGGCCATTCTAACACATGAATATGCTTTGATCTAAACCATTCCATTGTAGCTCTGGCTGTATGTTTCGGGTCGTTGTCCTGCCGGAAGGTGACCCCCCCCCCCCCCCCAGCCTCAAGTCTTTTGTTTTCTTCTAAGATTGTCCTGTATTTGTCTCCATCCATCTTCCCATCAACTCTGACCAGCTTCCCTGTCCCTGCTGAAGAAAACCATCCCCACCACATGATGCTGCCACCACCATGTTTCACGGTGGGGATGGTGTGTTCAGGGGGATGTGCAGTGTTAGTTTCCCCCACACATAGCGTTTTGCTTTTAGGCCATAAAGTAGAATTTTGGTGTCATGTGAGCAGATCACCTTCTTCCACATGTTTGCTCCCCTCCCCCACATGGCTTCTCACAAACTACAAACAGGACTTCTTATGACTTTCTTTCTCCAATGTCTTTCTTCTTGTCACTCTTCCATAAAGGGCAGATTTGTGGAGAACACGACTAATAGTTGTCCTGTGGACAGACTCTCCCCCCTGAGCTGTGGATCTCTGCAGCTCCTCCAGAGTTACCATGGACCTCTTGGCTCTTCTCTGATAAATGCTCTCCTTGCCCGGCCCGGTCAGTTTAGGTGGATGGCCATGTCTTGGTAGGTTTGCAGTTGTGCCATACTCTTTCCATTTTCCGATGATGGATTGAACAGAGCTCCGTGAGATGGTCAAAGCTTGGGAGATTTATTTATAACCCAACCCTGCTTTATACTTCTCCACAACTTTATCCCTGACCTGTCTGGGGTGTTCCTTGGCCTTCATGATGCTGTTTGTTCACAAAGGTTCTCTAACAAACCTCCGAGGGCTTCACAGAACAGCTGTATTTATACTGAGATTAAATGACACACAGGTGGACTCTATTTACTAATTAGGTGACTTCTGAAGGCAATTGGTTCCACTAGATTTTAGTTATCAGAGTAAAGGGGGCTGAATACAAATGCCCCCCCCCCCCCACCCACACTTTTCACAGATTTATTTGTATCATTTTCCTTCCACTTCACAATTATGTGACACTTTGTGTTGGTCCATCACATAAAATCCCAATAAAATACATTTGTTTTGGTTGTAACAAAATGTGGGGAATGTCAAGGGGTATGAATACTTTTTCCAGGCACTGTATATACTCCAGCAGGGGAAGGCATTGATTGGAGGAGAGCTCGGTGGTGAAAGGTGGGTGGAGTCACAATGTATTGCCCCGCCCCCATAGAGGACACACAGGGGGGAGGGGAGAAGAAATGTCACATAATAACTGTATAGAGGAATAAATTGGAAACTTTATTTTGTATTTTTCACATGGAAATAATAATTATATAAATACAGCAAATTATTATTTCTATAAGAAAGGCGGAGCCAAAACATTCCCTGATTATTGTTTACAAACGTTTTATTGTATAATTATCATTTATATATTCCATAGACAGATAACAGAAGTAACAATAATACGTGAAGCGTCACCCCGAGGGGCGGCCCGGCCTCCGCCTCCTCCTCCCCCTCCTCCCCCTCCTCCTCGTGGCTCGTCGGTCGGTGTCTGGGGGGTTCCCGGTGACTTCAGAGCCGACACATAAATGTCCTTTTGAGGATTTTTATTTTGCAGGGATAACATCCAACATAACACAGTCTCAGGTGGGAATAGAGATGAGAATAGAGATGGGAATAGAGGGGCACGGGGGGGTAAAATTCCGGCACTTGGAACTGCTGACATCCACTGAATGTCTCTAATCAGCCCAGAGAGTAGCCACTCGCAGCTGGGCGCTTCACTGCCGGATAAACCTCCAACCAGAGATTTAGCAGCCAACATGTGATCCGGAAACTCTGCAAAGTCTCCGCCACAGACTGGGACCTCTCACAGTCCCCGGATCTCTCAGCCTTCTTGGTGATCAGGGGAGGGCTGGCAGCCTTAGGCCTGGGGGGGGCAAGTCCAGTCAAGTGGCCCATTGAACCACCAAATCAGCCCACCATCCATCTACACCACATTCCCTGTACAGAGAGAGGGAGACTGCTCCACATTACCCCAGAGAGAGAGACCGCTTCACACTGCCTGCACAGAGAGAGAGAGAGACCGCTTCACACTGCCTGCAGAGAGAGAGAGAGACCGCTTCACACTGCCTGCAGAGAGAGAGAGACCGCTTCACACTGCCTGCATAGAGAGAGACTGCTTAATACTGACTGCAGAGAGAGAGAGACCGCTTCACACTGCCTGCAGAGAGAGAGAGAGACCGCTTCACACTGCCTGCAGAGAGAGAGAGACCGCTTCACACTGCCTGCAGAGAGAGAGAGAGAGACCGCTTCACACTGCCTGCACAGAGAGAGACCGCCACTAAAACAAGCAGCACTTTACCACTTCCGCCCCAGTGTGAAAGTACCCTCAGGTATTAGATGTGCGAACAAAAAGGTGAGAGCCCATCTAATACCTACAGAGAGTAATGGAAATAAGGTGGAGTTCAAAGTGAAGCACCGTGCCATTACCTGCAGGGACTGGCATTTCGGGGGTTAAAATAGGCAGGGATTAAATGTGATATCAACTCCTCACTGCCTGTCAAATGCCTCTGAAAAGTGACCTGAGCATGGATCACTTTTCAGAGGAGTGGTAGTGCCTGCTACAAGTGAATACAAGCCTTTGGGCTCACACTGATGTGTTGCAGTGCGGGTGTACTGGCGGGTGTACTGGCGGGTGTACTGGCGGGTGTACTGGCGGGTGTACTGGCGGGTTTCCCTCAGACTTCTTTTAGGTGACACATTTTTGCTGCATTTTCTGTAGTGCACCAAAGATGCCGCATGCGGGACGTTTTGTGCACTTTCAGAACATGCAGTAAATGTGCAACTTCTATGGGGCCAGGAAGACTGCCAGTACATCAGCACTGCAGCCAAACTACAGCATGCCAGTGTGAGCCCCACATCATACCAGCTAGGAGGGCGAGGTACTACACAGGCTGCAGAGAGGGGGAGGGAGGAGGAGCTCACTTACTTGGATGGTCCCCGCCTCCCAGGAGACTCCCTGTATTCCAGCCTCTGCCAGCCATTCATGTGGAGGAGGGAGGGGCTGCTCCCACAATGCAGTGAGAGCAGCCATCAGCATCCAGCTAGCCAATCGGCGGCCGGCCAGACAGTAGTACATGTCCCACAAGGCATTGCAGCATCCAGCTAGCCAATCGGCAGCCGGCCAGACAGTACTACATCTCCCACAAGGCATTGCAGCATCCAGCTAGCCAATCGGCGGCCGGCCAGACAGTACTACATCTCCCACAAGGCATTGCAGCATCCAGCTAGCCAATCGGCGGCCGCCAAGGCCGACATCCATTAAAAAAAAAAAAAAAAAAATGACAAACAGCCAGCGGCCGTTTTAAATAATGTAGGCACCGGCCTGGGGGGAAATTTCCACCCTGCCCCCCGGCCCTGTTGGTGATACTGTGAGAAGTGCGGATTCTCTAGTGTCCATACATCTCAGCTCCCAGGATCTTACCGAGCAGCCAGCTTCTTGGCCCTCCCCCGAGGAGTCCTCCCCCCGGTCGCTTGTACGAGTTGCCGTGTCCCTCCAATACCGAGAGACACCGGGACACCTCCGAATCCTCCTTCAGTTACTGGGCCTCGGACTAACCGGCTCCGAGACTCGGGAACAGACGGATCCCCACCCCCGACCATGAGGGCCTCGGGGGCCGGTCATAGTGACCATGAGGGCCTCGGGGGCCGGTCATAGCGACCATGAGGGCCTCGGGGGCCGGTCATAGTGACCATGCTTGCGGAGACGGCAAACGCTCCTCCCCCGGGAGGAGATATAGGAACGTTCAGTCTTGTTCAGCGATGGTGATAATGAATTAGGTGAGATATACACTGATCAGCCATAACATTATGACCACCCCCCTCATTTTGATTAGGTCCCCCTTTTGCCATGGAGGCAGCCCGTCCATGGACACCACTAGACCTCTGAAGGTACGCTGTTGGTATCCGGCACCAAGCCGTCAGTAGCAGATTTAGGGCTTATTATGGGGCTTATTATAGGGCTTACTATATTATGGGGCTTAATTTAGGGCTTATTATGGGGCTTATTATGGGGCTTATCATAGGGCTTATTATAGGACTTATTACGGGGCTTATTATAGGACTTATTACGGGGCTTATTATAAGACTTATTATGGGGCTTATTATGGGGCTTATTATAGGACTTATTACGGGGCTTATTATAGGACTTATTATGGGGCTTATTATGGGGCTTATTATAGGACTTATTATATTATAGGGCTTATTATAGGGCTTATTATAGGACTTATTATGGGGCTTATTATATTATAGGGCTTATTATAGGACTTATTATATTATAGGACTTATTATAGGGCTTATTATAGGACTTATTATATTATAGGACTTATTATAGGACTTATTATGGGGCTTATTATAGGACTTATTATGGGGCTTATTATGGGGCTTATCATAGGGCTTATTATATTATAGGGCTTATTATAGGGCTTATTATAGGACTTATTATGGGACTTATTATATCATAGGGCTTATCATAGGACTTATTATAGGGCTTATTATAGGGCTTATTATAGGGCTTATTATATTATGGGGCTTAATTTAGGGCTTATTATGGGGCTTATTATATTATGGGGCTTATTATAGGACTTATTATGGGACTTATTATATAATATATCATAGGGCTTATCATAGGGCTTATTATAGGGCTTATTATAGGGCTTATTATAGGGCTTATTATATTATGGGGCTTAATTTAGGGCTTATTATGGGGCTTATTATATTATGGGGCTTATTATAGGACTTATTATGGGACTTATTATATCATAGGGCTTATCATAGGACTTATTATAGGACTTATTATATTATAGGGCTTATTATAGGGCTTATTATATTATGGGGCTTAATTTAGGGCTTATTATGGGGCTTATTATGGGGCTTATCATAGGGCTTATTATAGGACTTATTATGGGGCTTATTATGGGGCTTATTATAGGACTTATTATGGGGCTTATTATGGGGCTTATTATAGGACTTATTATATTATGGGGCTTATTATAGGGCTTATTATAGGGCTTATTATGGGGCTTATTATAGGACTTATTATGGGGCTTATTATGAGGCTTATTATAGGACTTATTATATTATGGGGCTTATTATAGGCCTTATTATGGGGCTTATTATGGGGCTTATTATAGGACTTATTATATTATAGGGTTTATTATAGGACTTATTATGGGGCTTATTATGGGGGTCATTATAGGACTTATTATAGGGCTTATTATAGGGCTTATTATAGGACTTATTATGGGGCTTATTATAGGACTTATTATATTATAGGGCTTATTATAGGGCTTATTATGGGGCTTATTATAGGACTTATCATAAGACTTATCATAGGGCTTATTATAGGGCTTATTATAGGGCTTATTATATTATAGGGCTTATCATAGGACTTATCATAAGACTTATCATAGGGCTTATTATAGGACTTATTATAGGGCTTATTATGGGGGTCATTATAGGACTTATTATAGGGCTTATTATAGGGCTTATTATAGAACTTATTATATTATAGGGCTTATTATAGGGCTTATTATGGGGCTTATTATAGGACTTATTATAGGGCTTATTATGGGGCTTATTATAAGACTTATTATAGGGCTTATTATGGGGCTTATTATGGGGCTTATTATAAGACTTATTATAGGGCTTATTATGGGGCTTATTATAAGACTTATTATAGGGCTTATTATGGGGCTTATTATGGGGCTTATTATAAGACTTATTATAGGGCTTATTATAGGGCTTATTATATTATGGGGCTTATTATAAGACTTATTATAGGGCTTATTATGGGGCTTATTATGGGGCTTATTATAAGACTTATTATAGGGCTTATTATGGGGCTTATTATGGGGCTTATTATAAGACTTATTATAGGGCTTATTATGGGGCTTATTATGGGGCTTATTATAAGACTTATTATAGGGCTTATTATAGAGCTTATTATATTATGGGGCTTATTATAAGACTTATTATAGGGCTTATTATGGGGCTTATTATGGGGCTTATTATAAGACTTATTATAGGGCTTATTATAGGGCTTATTATATTATGGGGCTTATTATAAGACTTATTATAGGGCTTATTATGGGGCTTATTATGGGGCTTATTATAGGACTTATTATAGGGCTTATTATAGGGCTTATTATGGGGCTTATTATAGGGCTTATTATAGGACTTATTATAGGACTTATTATAGGACTTATTATAGGACTTATTATAGGGCTTATTATATTATAGGGCTTATTATGGGGCTTATTATGGGGCTTATTATAAGACTTATTATAGGGCTTATTATGGGGCTTATTATGGGGCTTATTATAAGACTTATTATAGGGCTTATTATGGGGCTTATTATGGGGCTTATTATAAGACTTATTATAGGGCTTATTATAGAGCTTATTATATTATGGGGCTTATTATAAGACTTATTATAGGGCTTATTATGGGGCTTATTATGGGGCTTATTATAAGACTTATTATAGGGCTTATTATGGGGCTTATTATGGGGCTTATTATAAGACTTATTATAGGGCTTATTATAGGGCTTATTATATTATGGGGCTTATTATAAGACTTATTATAGGGCTTATTATAGGGCTTATTATAGGGCTTATTATAGGACTTATTATAGGACTTATTATGGGGCTTATTATAGGGCTTATTATGGGACTTATTATGGGGCTCATTATAGGGCTTATTATAGGACTTATTATAGGACTTATTATGGGGCTTATTATAGGGCTTATTATGGGACTTATTATAGGGCTTATTATAGGGCTTATTATGGGGCTCATTATAGGGCTTATTATAGGACTTATTATAGGACTTATTATGGGGCTTATTATAGGGCTTATTATAGGACTTATTATAGGACTTATTATGGGGCTTATTATATTATGGGGCTTATTATGGGACTTATTATAGGGCTTATTATAGGCTCACCTGTAGGTAAAAATAAAAAAAAAAAAGACTATACAAGCGCTTTAAGTCAGGGGTGTCCAAACTTTTTTCAAAGAGGGCCAGATTTGATGAAGTGAACATGCGGGAGGGCCGACCATTTTGCCTGACATTCCTTGAACCATTAAAATTCGCTCTTATGCCGCGTACACACGATCGGACATTCCTTCAGATTTTGCACACACACGGTCGCACAAAGTTGTCAGAAAATTCGATCGTTCGGAACGAGGTGATGTACAACACGTACGTCGGGACTATAAACGGGCGGGTAGCCAATAGCTTTCGTCTCTTAATTTATTCTGAGCATGCGTGCCACTTTGTCCGGCGGAATTGTCTACAGACGATCGGAAATTTAAACGATCGGATTTTGTTGGCGGAAAATTTTTAGGTCCAGCTCTCAAACTTTGTGTGTCGGAAATTCCGACGGAGTCCGGTGGAGCCCACATAAATCGGATTTTCCGACAACGCGATCCGATCGCACATTTTCTGACGGAAAGTCCTACCGTGTGTACGCGGCATACGTGTGTTCGTCCTCCGAGCCCCAATACACGGCCCAAGAAGAATTCTCCTGCCCTTGTGGCTGAGTGTGGTGCAGAGATGAGCTCTGGCCTGTTATTTGTATATATATATATTTATCTTTTGTGGCCCCCGACGAATCCCAGAGCGCCGCTCAGGACTAAGGATGAGCTTGGGTTATGGCTGATTATATAGAGGGCGGAGGGGTGTATATAGAGGGCGGAGGGGTGTATATAGAGGGCGGAGGGGTGTATATAGAGGGGGGAGGGGTGTATATAGAGGGCGGAGGGGTGTATATAGAGGGAGGAGGGGTGTATATAGAGGGGGGAAGGGGTGTATATAGAGGGCGGAGGGGTGTATATAGAGGGCGGAGGGGTGTATATAGAGGGGGGAGGGGTGTATATAGAGGGGGAGGGGTGTATATAGAGGGGGAAGGGGTTTATATAGAGGGTGGAGGGGTGTATATAGAGGGGGAAGGGGTGTATATATAGGGCGGAGGGGGTGTATATAGAGGGAGGAGGGGTGTATATAGAGGGGGAGGGGTGTATATAGAGGGGGAAGGGGTGAGAGGGGGGGGGTGTATATAGAGGGCGAGGGGTGTATATAGAGGGCGGAGGGGTGTATATAGAGGGGGAGGGTTGTATATAGAGGGCGGAGGGGTGTATATAGAGGGGGAGGGGTGTATATAGAGGGGGGAGGGGTGTATATATAGGGGGAGGGGTGTATATAGAGGGCGGAAGGGGTGTATATAGAGGGGGAGGGGTGTATATAGAGGGGGAGGGGTGTATATAGAGGGGGAGGGGTGTATATAGAGGGGAGGGAAGGGGGGGGGTGTATATAGAGGGGGAAGGGGTGTATATAGAGGGGGAAGGGGTGTATATAGAGGGGGAGGGGTGTATATAGAGGGCGGAGGGGTGTATATAGAGGGGGAGGGGTGTATATAGAGGGCGGAGGGGTGTATATAGAGGGGGAAGGGTGTATATAGAGGGCGGAGGGGTGTATATAGAGGGGGAGGGGTGTATATAGAGGGCGAAGGGGTGTATATAGAGGGCGGAGGGGTGTATATAGAGGGGGAGGGGTGTATATAGAGGGCGGAGGGGTGTATATAGGGGGTGTATATAGAGGGCGGAGGGGTGTATATAGAGGGGGAGGGGTGTATATAGAGGGGGAAGGGGTGTATATAGAGGGCGGAAGGGGTGTATATAGAGGGGGAGGGGGTATATAGAGGGGGAGGGGTGTATATAGAGGGGGAAGGGGGGTATATAGAGGGGGGGGGTGTATATAGAGGGGGAGGGGGTGTATATAGAGGGGGAGGGGTGTATATAGAGGGGGAGGGGTGTATATAGAGGGGAGGGGTGTATATAGAGGGGGGAGGGGTGTATATAGGGGGGAGGGGTGTATATAGAGGGGGAAGGGGTGTATATAGAGGGGGAAGGGGTGTATATAGAGGGCGGAGGGGTGTATATAGAGGGGGGGGGGGTGTATATAGAGGGCGGAGGGGTGTATATAGAGGGGTGTATATAGAGGGCGGAGGGGTGTATATAGAGGGGGGGGGGGAAGGGGTGTATATAGAGGGGGAGGGGTGTATATAGAGGGGGAAGGGTGTATATAGAGGGGGAGGGGTGTATATAGAGGGCGGAGGGGGGTATATATAGAGGGGGAGGGGTGTATATATAGAGGGGGGGGGAGGGGTTGTGTATAGAGGGGGGGGGGGGTGTATATAGAGGGGTTGTATATAGAGGGGGAAGGGGTGTATATAGAGGGGGAGGGGAGGGGTGTATAAAGAGGGGGGACGGGTTGGATATAGAGGGGGAACAGCAGCAGAACGGAGGGGACCACGGAGGAAGAACGGAGGGGGACACGGAGGGGGAAGGGGTGTATATAGAGGGCGGAGGGGTGTATATAGAGGGCGGAGGGGGTGTATATAGAGGGGGGAGGGGTGTATATAGAGGGCGGAGGGGTGTATATAGGGGGAGGGGGGAGGGGGGAAGGGGTGTATATAGAGGGGGAGGGGTGTATATAGAGGGGGGGAAGGGGTGTAGATAAGGGGGGAGGGGTGTATATAGAGGGCGGAGGGGTGTATATAGAGGGGGGAAGGGGTGTATATAGAGGGGGGAGGGGTGTATATAGAGGGGGAAGGGGTGTATATATAGAGGAAAAAAGGAGGGGGGCGCAGAACGGAGGGGGGGAGGGAAGGGGTTGTGTAAACAGAAGGGGAAGGGTGTAAATTTTTGGAGGGGCGGAGGGGTGTATATATAGGGGGGAGGGGGTAGTTATAGAGGGGGGAGGGGTGTATATAGAGGGGGGAAGGGGTGTATATAGAGGGGGGAGGGGTGAGGGGTGTATATAGAGGGGGAGGGGTGTATATAGGGGGTGTATATAGAGGGGGAAGGGGTGTATATAGAGGGGGGAAGGGGTGTATATAGAGGGGGAGGGGTGTATATAGAGGGCGGAGGGGTGTATATAGAGGGGGAAGGGGAGTATATAGAGGGGGGAAGGGGTGTATATAGAGGGGGGAGAGGGGTGTATATAGAGGGGGGGGGGTGTATATAGAGGGGGGAGGGGTGTATATAGAGGGGGAGGGGTGTATATAGAGGGGGAGGGGTGTATATAGAGGGGGGAGGGGGTGTATATAGAGGGGGAAGGGGTGTATATATAGAGGGGGAAGGGGTGTATATAGAGGGGGGAGGGGTGTATATAGAGGGGGGAAGGGGTGTATATAGAGGGGGAGGGGTGTATATAGAGGGCGGAGGGGTGTATATAGAGGGCGGAGGGGTGTATATAGAGGGGGGTATATAGAGGGGTGTATATAGAGGGCGAAGGGGTGTATATAGAGGGGGAAGAGAGGGGTGGAGGGCGGAGGGGTGTATATAGAGGGGGAGGGGTGTATATAGAGGGGGGAGGGGTGGGAGAGGGGGAGGGGTGTATATAGAGGGGGAGGGTGTATATAGAGGGGGAGGGGTGTATATAGAGGGGGGAGGGGTGTATATAGAGGGGGAAGGGGTGTATATAGAGGGGGAGGGGTGTATATATAGAGGGGGAAGGGGTGTATATAGAGGGGGGAAGGGGTGTATATAGAGGGGGAAGGGGTGTATATAGGGGGCGGAGGGGTGTATATAGAGGGCGGAGGGTGTATATAGAGGGGGAGGGGTGTATATAGAGGGGGAAGGGGTGTATATAGAGGGGGAGGGGTGTATATAGAGGGGAGGGGTGTATATAGAGGGCGGAGGGGTGTATATAGAGGGGGAGGGTGTATATATAGAGGGAGGAGGGCGGAAGGGGTGTATATAGAGGGGGGAGGGGTGTATATAGAGGGGGAGGTGTATATAAGGGGAGGGAGGAGGGGGTATGAGGTGGGGTGTATATAGAGGGGGTATATAGAGGGAGGGAGGGGTGTATATAGAGGGGGAGGGGTGTATAGAGAGGGGTGTATATATAGGGGTGGAGGGGTGTATATAGAGGGGGAGGGGTGTATATAGAGGGGGTGTATATAGAGGGGAGGGGTGTATATAGAGGGGGAAGGGGGAAGGGGTGTATATAGAGGGTGGAGGGGTGTATATAGAAGGGGTGTATATAGAGGGGGAGGGGTGTATATAGAGGGGGAGGGGTGTATATAGAGGGGGGCGGAGGGCGGGGGTGTATATAGAGGGGGGGGAGGGGTGTATATAGAGGGGGAGGGGTGTATATAGAGGGGGGAGGGGTGTATATAGAGGGGGAGGGGTGTATATAGAGGGCGGAGGGGTGTATATAGAGGGGAGGGGTGTATATAGAGGGGGGAAGGGGTGGGGGGGGTGTATATAGAGGGGGAGGGGTGTATATAGAGGGGGAGGGGTGTATATAGAGGGGGGGTGTATATAGAGGGCGGAGGGGTGTATATAGAGGGGGAAGGGGTGTATATAGAGGGGGGAGGGGTGTATATAGAGGGGAAGGGGTGTATATAGAGGGCGGAGGGGTGTATATAGAGGGGGAGGGGTGTATATAGAGGGCGGAGGGGTGTATATAGAGGGGGGAAGGGGTGTATATAGAGGGGGGGGGGGTGTATATAGAGGGGATGGGGTGTATATAGAGGGCGGAGGGGTGTATATAGAGGGAGGAGGGGTGTATATAGAGGGGGGAGGGGTGTATATAGAGGGGGGAGGGGTGTATATACATTGTGTACAGTATTGGAGTATATGTCTCTATATATGTTTTCAGATTCCCATCACATATTGTGCAGTTTTTGTGGTGCCAGTCTCCCAGTGTCCCAGTCTCCCCAGTCTTCCAGTCTCCCAGTCTCCCAGTCTCCCAGTCTCCAGTCTTCCAGTCTCCCAGTCTCCCAGTCTCCCAGTCTCCCAGTCTTCCAGTCTTCCAGTCTCCCAGTCTTCCAGTCTCCAGTCTTCCAGTCTCCCAGTCTTCCAGTATCCCAGTCTCCCAGTCTTCCAGTCTCCCAGTCTTCCAGTCTCCAGTCTTCCAGTCTCCCAGTCTTCCAATCTTCCAGTCTTCCAATCTTCCAGTCTCCCAGTCTTCCAGTCTTCCAGTCTCCAGTCTTCTCTCCCAGTCTTCCAGTCTCCCAATCTCCCAGTCTTCCAGTCTACCAGTCTCCCAATCTCCCAGTCTCCCAGTCTTCCAGTCTCCCAGTCTTCCAGTCTTCCAGTCTCCACTCTTCCAGTCCCCTCCAGTCTCCCAGTCTCCCAGTCTCCAGTCTCCCAGTCTTCCAGTCTCCCAGTCTCCCAATCTCCCAGTCATCCAGTCTCCCAGTCTTCCAGTCTTCCAGTCTCCCAATCTTCCAGTCTCCCAGTCTTCAGTCTCCAGTCAATTCCAGTCCTCTCCAAGTCTTCCAGTCTCCCAATCTTCAATCTTCCAGTCTCCCAGTCTTCCAGTCTCCCAATCTCCCAGTCTTCCAGTCCTCCCAATCTTCCAGTCTCCCAGTCTTCCAGTCCTCTCCCAGTCTCCCAGTCTTCCAGTCTCCCAGTCTTCCAGTCTTCCAGTCTCCCAGTCTTCTCCCAGTCCCATTCCAGTCTCCCAGTCTCCCATCTTCCAGTCTCCCTCTTCCAGTCTTTCCAGTCTCCCAGTCCCTCTTCCAGTCTTCCAGTCTTCCAGTCTCCAGTCTTCCAGTCTCCCAGTCTTCTTCCAGTCTCCAGTCTTCAGTCTCCAGTCTTCCAGTCTCCCAGTCTTCCAGTCTCCCAGTCTTCCAGTCTCCCATCTTCCTTCTTCCAGTCTCCCAGTCTTCCTCCCAGTCTCCAGTCCAGTCTCCCAATCTTCCATCTTCCAGTCTCCCAGTCTCCCAGTCTTCCAGTCTCCAGTCTTCCAGTCTTCCAGTCTCCCAATCTCCCAGTCTCCCAGTCTTCCAGTCTCCCAGTCTTCCAGTCTTCCAGTCTCCCATTCTTCCAGTCTCCCAGTCTTCCAGTCTCCCAGTCTCTCCCAGTCTTCTTCCCAGTCTTCCAGTCTCCCAGTCTTCCAGTCTCCAGTCTTCCAGTCTCCCAGTGTCTTCCAGTCTCCCAATCTCCCAGTCTTCCAGTCTCCCAGTCTCCCAGTCTTCCAGTCTTCCAGTCTCCAGTCTTCCAGTCTCCCAGTCTCCCAGTCTTCCAGTCTCCCAATCTTCCAGTCTCCCAGTCTCCCAGTCTCCCAGTCTCCAGATCTCCCAGTCTTCCAGTCTCCCAGTCTCCCAGTCTTCCAGTCTTCCAGTCTCCAATCTCCCAGTCTCCCAGTCTCCCAGTCTCCAGTCTCCCAGTCTTCCAGTCTCCCAGTCTTCCAGTCTCCCAGTCTTCCAGTCTCCCAGTCTCCCAGTCTTCCAGTCTCCAGTCTCCAGTCCAGTCTCCCAGTCTTCCAGTCTTCCAGTCTCCAGTCTCCCAGTCTATTCCAGTCTTCCCAGTCTCCCAGTCTCCCAGTCTCCAGTCTTCCAGTCTTCCAGTCTCCCAGTCTCCCAGTCTCCCAGTCTTCCAGTCTCCCAATCTCCCAGTCTCCCCCAGTCTTCCCAGTCTCCTCCAGTCCCAGTCTCTCCCAGTCTCCCAGTCTTCCCAGTCTCCCATCTTCTCCCAGTCTTCCAGTCTCCCTCTTCCAGTCTTCCAGTCTCCCCAGTCCAGTCTCCCAGTCTCCCTTCAGTCTCCCAGTCTTCCAGTCTCCAGTCTCCCAGTCTCCCAGTCTCCCAGTCTTCCAGTCTCTCCCAGTCTCCCAGTCCAGTCTTCCCCCCAGTCTCCCAGTCTTCCAGTCTCCCCAGTCTTCCAGTCTTCCAGTTCCCAGTCCTCCCAGTCTCCCAGTCTTCAGTCTTCCCAGTCTCCCTCTTCCAGTCTCCCAGTCTCCCAGTCTTCCTCCCAGTCTTCCAGTCTCCCAATCTCCCAGTCTTCCAGTCTTTCAGTCTTCCTCCCAGTCTCCCAATCTCCCTCTTCCAGTCTCCCAGTCTCCAGTCTTCCAGTCTCCCAATCTTCCTCTCCCAGTCTCCCAGTCTCCCCAGTCTTCCAGTCTCCCTTCCAGTCTCCAGTCCCTCCCAGTCTTCCAGTCTCCCAGTCTTCCCAGTCTCCAGTCTCCCAGTCTTCAGTTCCAGTCTTCCCAGTCTTCCCAGTCTCCCAATCTTCCAGTCTCCCTCCCAGTCTCCAGTCTCCCAGTCTTCCCAGTCTTCCAGTCAGTTCCAGTCTTCCAGTCTCCCAGTTCCCAGTCTTCCAGTCTCCCAGTCTTCTTCCAGTCTCCCAATCTCCAGTCCAGTCTTCCTCTCCAGTCTCCCAGTCTCCCAGTCTCCCAGTCTTCCAGTCTCCCAGTCT
Organism: Lithobates sylvaticus; assembly: GCA_028564925.1. Lineage (NCBI taxonomy): Eukaryota > Metazoa > Chordata > Amphibia > Anura > Ranidae > Lithobates > Lithobates sylvaticus. The sequence continues at coordinate 601,400,306 of CM053029.1, read as the reverse complement.
TCCAGTCTCCCAGTCTTCCCAGTCTCCCAGTCTTCCAGTCCCTCTCTTCCAGTCTTCCAGTCTCCCAATCTCCCAGTCTCTCAGTCTCCCAGTCTTCCAGTCTTCCAGTCTTCCAGTCTCCCAGTCTTCCAGTCTCCCAGTCTCCAATCTTCCAGTCTCCCAATCTCCCAATCTTCCAGTCTCCCAGTCTTCCAGTCTCCCAGTCTTCCAGTCTCCCAGTCTCCCAGTCTTCCAGTCTCCCAGTCTCCCAGTCTTCCAGTCTCCCAGTCTCCCAATCTTCCAGTCTCCCAGTCTTCCCAGTCTCCAATCTTCCAGTCTCCAGTCTCCCAGTCTCCCAGTCTCCAGTCTCCCAGTCTCCAATCTTCCCAGTCTTCCAGTCTCCCAGTCTCCCAGTCTTCCAGTCTCCCAGTCTCCCAGTCTCCCTCTCCAGTCTCCAGTCTCCCCCAGTCTCCCAATCTTCCAGTCTCCCAGTCTTCCAGTCTCCCAGTCTCCCAGTCTTCCAGTCTCCCAGTCTCCCAGTCTCCCAGTCTCCCAGTCTCCCAGTCTCCAGTCTCCAGTCTCCCAGTCTTCCAGTCTCCCAGTCCTTCCAGTCTCCCAGTCTCCAATCTTCCAGTCCCAGTCTTCCAGTCTCCCAGTCTCCCATTCTTCCAGTCTCCCAGTCTCCCAGTCTTCCAGTCTCCCAGTCTCCCAGTCTCCCAGTCTCCCAGTCTCCAGTCTTCCAGTCTCCCAGTCTTCCAGTCCCAATCTTCCAGTCTCCCAGTCTCCCAGTCTTCCAGTCTCCCAATCACCAGTCTTCCAGTCTCCCAGTCTTCCAGTCTCCAGTCTTCCAGTCTCCAGTCTTCCAGTCTCCCAGTCTCCCAATCTTCCAGTCTTCCAGTCTCCCAGTCTTCCAGTCTCCCAGGCTCCCAGTCTCCCAGTCTCCCAATCTTCCAGTCTACCAGTCTCCCCGTCTCCCAGTCTTCCAGTCTCCCAGAGTCTCCCAGTCTTCCAGTCTCCCTGTCTCCCAGTCTCCCAATCTTCCAGTCTTCCAGTCTCCCAGTCTCCCAGTCTTCCAGTCTTCCAGTCTCCAGTCTTCCAGTCTCCCAGTCTCCCAGTCTCCCAGTCTTCCAGTCTCCCAGTCTTCCAGTCTCCCAGTCTCCCAGTCTTCCAATCTTCCAGTCTTCCAGTCTCCCAGTCTCCCAGTCTTCCAGTCTCCCAGTCTCCCAATCTTCCAGTCTTCCAATCTTCCAGTCTTCCAATCTTCCAGTCTTCCAGTCTTCCAGTCTTCCAGTCTTCCCTTCTGATAATGGTAGAACATCTTCCGTATACCAGTCTTGTGGAAGTAGCGGTTGATTTATCTCGGGGGATGGAATGCCATGGAGGTCAGACGCTTTATCTTGGATACACTTTGGCCACATTGATCGTCGCACTGAATAGTATTGGCGGAATCTCTCCTGTTATTGATGACCTCTTTCTCTTTGTGTTCCTCGGACAATCTCTCCTCATATCACCCTCATAGAGTCTTTCTCCGGGAGTGAATCTCCTCTGATGGAATATTTGATGGAGGGCGGGGTCACCCCGACATTTAGTTTTGCACAGAGCAGCCCCGATCTTCCTCTTCTTCGGCCCCCCGCCAGCGCTCCAGTCCAGGCTCCTCCCTCCTGCCAAGTGCCCCCCCCCCCCCCCAGTGCAAGCAGCTTGCAATAGGGGCACCCGATCAGGTTCACTTGCGAGCCACAGCTCCGCATGTCCATTCACACACAGAGCCGCGGCTTGGACCAGCCCCCTCTCTGTCATGATTGGCTCACTGGCTGTGATTGACATTACTTCCCACTGCTGTCTCAGCCAATGAGCAGGGAGAGCCCCGGGTGAGCATTTAGCACCAATTTAATGTAGTATTAACCACTTGCCGACCGCCGCACGACGATGTACGTCGGCAGAATGGCACGGGCAGGCATATGGGCATACCTGTACGTCCCTACATGCCCGCGTAAACAGAGGCAGAGGAAGTGATGTCATCTCTCCTCGTGTCGGTCTTTTCGTTCCGGCGCCGAGGAGAGAAGACATCCAATTAAGTCTGACCCAACACTACACTAACAGCAGAACACACTCCCCCCCCCCCCCCCAATCACCCCCAATTACCCCCTGCACAACCCATTCACCCCCCGATCACCCCCCCTGCACAACCCATTCACCCCCGATCACCCCCCGATCACCCCCCTGCACAACCCATTCACCCCCCGATCACCCCCCCTGCACAACCCATTCACCCCCGATCACCCCCCCTGCACAACCCATTCACCCCCGATCACCCCCCGATCACCCCCCTGCACAACCCATTCACCCCCCGATCACCCCCCCTGCACAACCCATTCACCCCCGATCACCCCCCCTGCACAACCCATTCACCCCCGATCACCCCCCTGCACAACCCAACCCCCCCCCCATTCACCCCCCGATCACCCCCCCTGCACAACCCATTCACCCCCGATCACCCCCCCTGCACAACCCATTCACCCCCGATCACCCCCCCTGCACAACCCATTCACCCCCGATCACCCCCCTGCACAACCCATTCACCCCCGATCACCCCCCCTGCACAACCCATTCACCCCCGATCACCCCCCCCCCCACACCCCCCTTCACCCCCGCCCCCCCATCACCCCCCCCCTGCCCCCCTGATCACCCCCCTGCACAACCCATTCACCCCCGATCACCCCCCCTGCACAACCCATTCACCCCCGATCACCCCCCGATCACCCCCCTGCACAACCCATTCACCCCCCGATCACCCCCCCTGCACAACCCATTCACCCCCGATCCCCCCCCCCCATCACCCCCACCCCCCCTGCACAACCCATTCACCCCCGATCACCCCCCTGCACAACCCATTCACCCCCCGATCACCCCCCCTGCACAACCCATTCACCCCCGATCACCCCCCCTGCACAACCCATTCACCCCCGATCACCCCCCCTGCACAACCCATTCACCCCCGATCACCCCCCTGCACAACCCATTCACCCCCCGATCACCCCCCCTGCACAACCCATTCACCCCCGATCACCCCCCTGCCCCCCTGATCACCCCCCTGCACAACCCATTCACCCCCCTGCCCCCCCGATCACCCCCCTGCACCCCTCGATCACCCCCCTGCACAACCCATTCACCCCCGATCACCCCCCTGCCCCCCTGATCACCCCCCTGCACAACCCATTCACCCCCCTGCCCCCCCGATCACCCCCCTGCACCCCTCGATCACCCCCCTGCACAACCCATTCACCCCCGATCACCCCCCTGCCCCCCTGATCACCCCCCTGCACAACCCATTCACCCCCCTGCCCCCCCGATCACCCCCCTGCACCCCCCGATCACCCCCCTGCACAACCCATTCACCCCCGATCACCCCCCTGCCCCCCTGATCACCCCCCTGCACAACCCATTCACTCCCCTGCCCCCCCGATCACCCCCCTGCACCCCGATCACCCCCCTGTCACAGTGACACCAATAGCAGTTTTTTTTTTTTTTTTTTACAGTTTACTGCATTGGTGCATTGTGACTGTAATAACTGTTGGGGTTAAGTGTATTTAAAAAAAATAGTACAGGAATACCCCACTTTTAAGTACACAATGGGGTTTATTTACTAAAGCTGGAAAGTGCAGAATCAGGCGCCCTTCTGCATAGAAACCAATCAGCTTCCAGGTTTTATTACCAAAGCTTAATAGAACAAGCCGAGGTTAGAAGCTCATTGGCTTCTATGCAGAAGGGCGCCTGATTCTGCACTTTCCAGCTTTAGTAAATAAACCCCATTATGTACATAAAAGTGGGGTATACCTGTATATGAAAAACTGCTACACCAATACCATGTGACATAAAACATGCAATCACCACCATTTTATTCTCTAGGGCTTCCACTAAATATATAAATATATATATAGTGTTTGGGGGTTTCAAATAACTTTCTAGCAAAAAAAAATGATTTCTACATGTAAACAAAGTGCTGGTCATGAAATGGTTAATAATCCTTATTTTCAGCCACAGAAAGTAATTCTCATTTAAAAAAAAACAAAAACAGTTGTTTTCCTCCTGGCAGCAGATTTGTGCCCAGGCCCAACTGACAAAAATTCAAATCTGCCGTTGTCATGGTAACATCACCAGCGGTTACCACCAACAAACCCAGGTAAATAAAGAACAGCTCCCCACAATGCACCAAGCCAGAGTCATGTGACCTCATTTGCATATCTCTGTGATGATGATGTCATAGTGAGAGAACCTGGTATAGGGAGGTGTGATGATGTCATAGTGAGAGAACCTGGTATAGGGAGGTGTTTACCAGCCGGGAGCTCATTGAGTGTTTGTACTCTGAGAGAGAAGGAAGCGATTTGTGTTTCTCTTCAATCTTACCGATCGTATTGAAAATGCTGAAGTGGGTTAAACCATTCAGAGATAATTCTGCGCAAATAATGAAAGATCAGCCAGCGAGAGCCGGACTCCCAATGGAAGAGCCCCGGCCAGCCGCACTGCCCCCGGTTACTGCCCCACGTAGGGGTTTGTTTGGGGCAATTAGGCGGCTTTTTAAAAAAAAGAAGACGGTTCCCCCTCTGAACACCAACCAAGAGGTATCAGGGGAACGTGGGGGGTCCTCAGCTGAGGTCCCCCAGCCAGCTGTACAGCCCCAGGTTACTGCCCCACGTAGGGGTGTCCTTGGGGCAGATAGGCAGCTTTTTAGGAAGAATGTTCCCCCTCTGAACACCATCCAAGAGGAATCAGAGGAACGTGGGGGGTCCTCAGCTGAGGTCCCCCAGCCAGCTGTACAGCCCCAGGTTACTGCCCCACGTAGGGGTGTCCTTGGGGCAGATAGGCAGCTTTTTAGGAAGAATGTTCCCCCTCTGAACACCATCCAAGAGGAATCAGAGGAACGTGGGGGGTCCTCAGCTGAGGTCCCCCAGCCAGCTGTACAGCCCCAGGTTACTGCCCCACGTAGGCGTGTCCATTGGGCAGATAGACAGCTTTATACGGAAAATAGAGTTGAACCTCTGAACAGCAACCAAGAGAGATCAGCACCGGAGAGAGCAGCAAAGGAGGATTTAGGTGAGTTTTATAATAGAGGAATATAATATACTGAATGCCCCCTCCCCCCACATACTGTATATACTATATACACCGGGGTCACTGCATAGAGTAGGGAGATGGAACAGGAAAATAATATTTTATATAAAGTGTTTGGGGGTTTCAAATAACTTTCTAGCAAAACAAACATTTTTGATTTCTACATTTTAAACAAAAGTGCCGCTCATCAAATGTCTAATAATTATTGTCAGTCACAGGAAAGGTTTTCCTCCTGCTGGCAGATTTGAATTTTGTCAGTTGGTGAGCCGTTGCCATGGTAACATCGCCAGACGCTGCCCACAAACCCAGCTACACATAGAACAGCTACCCACAATGCACCAAGACTTTTTAAAACATTTGAATTTTAGAAAATCATTTATTGAAATTTTGTATCAAATTTTCTACAATTTTTAATGATACAAAATTTCAATAAATGATTTTTTTATAAAATTCAAATGTTTTATTGCCTTAAAAAATCCCTCCAAAAAAGTCTTCTGTGATTACAGAAGAGATAATGAAGGGAAATCTCCCTGACTTGTAATTAGCAGCCGGCATGTGACAGTTGGCTGACTCCTCAGGTGACCGTTGGGCAGCCAATCAGGTGTGAGGTGTGGAGGAGACGCAGAGACCTGACAGGCAGCCCAACTGTAATAAGGCCTCGTGCACGCCGGACGCTAAAATAATCTTACAAAAACGCCAGGAGCTTTGCAGGGAGTCTTTCAACATTTTTTAACGTTTTTGGCGTTTATTAGCGTTAGTGTTTTTTTTTCCAATGGATCAAAAACGCTAAAAAACACTGGTGAGACGCGTTTTTTTCTACAGTCATTAAACTCTCCATCATGTTCTCCTATGGGTCCAAGTTCTCCTATGGCTCCATGTTCTCCTATGGGTCCATGCTCTCCTATGGGTCCAAGTTCTCCTATGGCTCCATGTTATCCTATGGCTCCATGTGCTCTTATGGGTCCATGCTCTCCTATGGCTCCATGTTCTCTTATGGCTCCATGTTATCCTATGGGTCCATGTTATCCTATGGGTCCATGCTCTCCTATGGGTCCATGTTATCCTATGGGTCCATGTTCTCCTATGGGTCCATGCTCTCCTATGGGTCCATGTTATCCTATGGGTCCATGCTCTCCTATGGCTCTATGTTCTCCTATGGGTCCATGTTATCCTATGGGTCCATGTTCTCCTATGGGTCCATGTTCTCCTATGGGTCCATGTTCTCTTATGGGTCCATGTTATCCTATGGGTCCATGTTATCCTATGGCTCCATGTTCTCCTATGGGTCCATGTTATCCTATGGGTCCATGTTATCCTATGGCTCCATGTTATCCTATGGCTCCATGTTATCCTATGGGTCCATGTTCTCCTATGGGTCCATGGTCTCCTATGGGTCCATGTTCTCCTATGGGTCCATGGTCTCCTATGGGTCCATGTTATCCTATGGGTCCATGTTATCCTATGGGTCCATGCTCTCCTATGGGTCCATGCTCTACTATGGCTCCATGCTCTCCTATGGGTCCATGCTCTACTATGGCTCCATGCTCTCCTATGGCTCCATGTTCTCTTATGGGTCCATGTTATCCTATGGCTCCATGTTATCCTATGGGTCCATGTTCTCCTATGGGTCCATGCTCTCCTATGGGTCCATGTTCTCCTATGGGTCCATGCTCTCCTATGGGTCCATGTTATCCTATGGCTCCATGTGCTCTTATGGGTCCATGCTCTCCTATGGGTCCATGTTATCCTATGGGTCCATGCTCTCCTATGGCTCCATGTTATCCTATGGGTCCATGCTCTCCTATGGCTCCATGTTCTCCTATGGGTCCATGTTCTCTTATGGGTCCATGTTATCCTATGGGTCCATGTTATCCTATGGGTCCATGTTATCCTATGGCTCCATGTTATCCTATGGCTCCATGTTATCCTATGGGTCCATGTTATCCTATGGGTCCATGTTATCCTATGGGTCCATGTTCTCCTATGGGTCCATGTTATCCTATGGGTCCATGTTATCCTATGGGTCCATGGTCTCCTATGGGTCCATGTTATCCTATGGGTCCATGTTATCCTATGGGTCCATGCTCTACTATGGCTCCATGCTCTCCTATGGGTCCATGCTCTACTATGGGTCCATGCTCTACTATGGCTCCATGCTCTCCTATGGCTCCATGTTCTCTTATGGGTCCATGTTATCCTATGGGTCCATGCTCTCCTATAAAACAACTCAGAAACCTGTAATCTCTATTGGCTGTAATACAAATTACCTGAATATATCACCGACATTAACCACAAAAATAAATCTGTCTCCGTTCGGGCCTCAGCCTAGCCGGCGGGCACACCGGATGGTGGCTCGGGTCTGCCGGTGGGACGGGAAGGTCCAAGAAGGGCGGCGGGGGGGATAACGGTCGAGCGGCTGTGGAGCCGGATCGGCCATTATCTACAGATAGCCAACCACCCGCTATGAAAAACGGTACCGAGGTCTAGCGTGCAGCTGCAGACATCACCCCGATACATCCACTTCCTCCAACCGATGTACGGGATTTGCATAAAGAGATTAAATATAAAAAAAGCCCCTTACTTATCTTTTTTCTTTTAGCAGCTTAGTAGACGCCCCCTACTGATTCTTATGTGGTAGTGCAGTGTTCAATTGGATGTCAAATTCCATGTTTATATAGAACCCCCATATCCTCCATGTTTATATAGAACCCCCATATCCTCCATGTTTATATAGAACCCCCATATCCTCCATGTTTATATATAGAACCCCCATATCCTCCATGTTTATATATAGAATTCCCATAAAGAGAAACGCGTCACACAAGATCATTTCCATAACTCAGATCATTTCCATAACTCAGATGACATTCACTTACATATGTTACAGGAAACCCATTCAACATCCACAGATTCTGTGTGACATCAATCAATGAGGTGTAAATAGCGGGAATATAAGTAATTGTTTTTTTTTCTCTCCCCAGATGGATACAAGGACCCAACCCCCAATGAAATGGGACGGATTCCTCTGGTTGAATCCATCAGTGAAGAAACCCAAGTGGTTCCAATGACCACAGAGGCTGGGAAATCATCACAAGTAACTCCATCCACCAATAACAAGAGACCACGAGTGGTAGTGATTCCATCCACCCAGGATAAGGATGCACGAGTGGTAATAATTCCATCTTCCAGGAGCCAGCAAGTGCAAGTGATCACTATTCCATCAACCAAAGGCCAGGAAGTAGAAGTGATAATAGCCACCGTGAAGAAGGAGCGAAGATATATATCAACGTCCACCACGGAGCAGGGAACGGAGATTACAAGTCCCACAATGAACAGGAAAATACTGGTGAATGGGACTCCATCCACTATGGACCAGGAGATACAGGTGACCCCATTCACCAAGGAGCAGGGGACACATATGTCGTTGTCCACCAAGGACCAGGAGATACAGGTGACCCCATTCACCAAGGAGCAGGGGACACATATGTCAATGTCCACCAAGGAGCAGGGGACACATATGTCGTTGTCCACCAAGGAGCAGGGGACACATATGTCGTTGTCCACCAAGGAGCAGGCAACACAGATTACAAGATCCGTGATGAACAGGACAGTGCAGGTCAATGTGCCTAAATCCGCTATGGACCAGGAGATACAGGTGACCCCATTCACCAAGGAGCAGGGGACACATATGTCGTTGTCCACCAAGGACCAGGAAATACAAGTGACCCCATTCACCGAGGAGCAGGGGACACATATGTTGTTGTCCACGAAGGAGCAGGGGACACATATGCCGTTGTCCACCAAGGAGCAGGGGACACATATGTCGTTGTCCACCAAGGAGCAGGAGATACAAGTCACCCCATTCACCAAGGAGCAGGGGACACTTATGTCGTTGTCCACCAAGGAGCAGGGGACACATATGTCGTTGTCCACCAAGGAGCAGGTAACTCCTCCATACAGAGGCCATGGGGCATCTCCACTAGTCCCATCCAGACGTGCCATGGTGGAAGAGTTATGCGTACTTTCGCTGGATAGATTTACTTTCCATAGAAAGCTTGGAAAGGGGGCCTTTGGGAAGGTGGTGTTGGCCTCCCATGCCGCCATTCAACAGAAGCTGGCCGTGAAGATGATTAAAAAGCGAGAAGTACTTAATCAAGATCCCAGCATGGCGGCCAATGAGCGTCACATACTCATCAACTACCAGAGCAATCCGTACATCACCCATCTATATGGATCATTCCAGACAAAGGTAAGTCTTTCCATCTTCCATTTTTTCATCTCTTTTCTGTGCTGCGCTCCACTACTGATCAGACCCCCTAAAATACGGTAGTTATTCAAATTGGAGGAGCTGGAAGGGAGTTCCACCTCGTGTCCCACACCAGGTTTTCTGAGGGCTCTGTCTGTAGTCGGAGAAGCAGTATAGGTAAGAGCAGAACTCTAGAGCGCCTCCTACACGGCTGGAGGCCAGTTAGATGAACTATACAGAGTAGAGGATTTCTTTACAGAAACCGTTTACTGAGAGGCTGCCATTGCTGACCTACTTTGGAAATTGCTAGTTGCCTGGCTGCCTCTGGCCTCAATACGAGTCACTGAGCCAGAGCCAATCTGCAGCTAGGAGGACAGGAGAAGTCAGGCCTCCTGATCTACATGGGACTTCCATGCTGGTGACCAAAGTATTGAAGTCACTGGATGACCCTAACATCCAGACACCACTAGTATTGTGATCAGGATAGTCCAGCCATGGCTGCCTATGTATTTCCTCTGATTTTCCCACATTGCGTGTCTGCCGGTGTGTCTTCCTATATTCCTCCACTTATTTGTCTCTAATGTAACCTTTATCTCTTATTTTCACACAGACTCATCTGTTCTTTGCCATGGAGTACCTGAGTGGAGGGAACCTTCAGAAACTGATGACGGCTCACAAAATACTTGATGAGAACATCGTAAGGTAAGTCCAATGACGTGGCCATGATGGGGGGGGGGGGGGTGGCTGGCCAATGAGAACAGGCAGTGACACAGCCAGGCCCCTCCTACTGAGTCCATCCACACCCCTATGTACTATAGGGGGAAGTCACTTAGCTTTACATTTTCTTGGTCTGTGATGATTTTGAATACTAATTCATATTTTTCTTTCTCCTTTCAGAGGTCTCACTGCGGAGATCATTTGTGGACTGCAGTACCTGCACGCCGGTGGGGTCATCCATAGGTAAGTATTGGATTCGTTGACTAACAATCTCCCCCTTTGGCTTCTGCTATTTTCTGATGAATCGGGAAGACTTTCCACCAGAGTTCCCAGTTGTGTTTCCTCCCGGAAAGTCTCATTCCATCTGCTGCAGAAGTCTCCCTGCTCATGTCATATTCTGCTTAATGTAACTGTTCACTCTTTTCCTTCACAGAGACCTCAAACCAGAGAACATTCTATTGGACGCCGCCGGTCACGTTCGAATAGCAGATTTTGGCTTGTCTGAGATGGGAGTCTCCGAAGCCAATAAGATCACACAATGTGCCGGTACAACAACATACATGGCCCCAGAGGTAAGATTGCTGATTTCCTGATATTAGACTTTGTTGTAATGCTTATTATGGGATATAGAGAAGAGCTAAAGGGGGCTTCTCATTCATTGAATGGAGAATTCCTCCACTTGCTTTCAGTGGGTCTCCAGGCTGGCTCTATATCCAACAAAAGGTGGGAAGTTCTGAGTTGCAGCGGTGTCGGAGCTTCTTTGTGGAGGACATTGAGGCCGGGTGTAGATGAATGGATCTGTCCCGCCCAATTCACACATATAAATGGGATAAAAACTCCCGGAGCTTCTCACCTGCTGTTCTCCTCTTTACCATGGTGAGAGCTTGTGAAGATTGAGCTATTGGGGTCAGTAAACCTTTATCTGCCCCCTGTAATAGGCACAATTTAAGTGTACCTCCAGGCAAGGGTTGGACCCTCTCTTAGGTGTTTCTTGGTGTCTGAGTTCTCATTAGGGGGAGTCACACTCTTTACTTGTACTGGTGACCATTGATAGCGAGAAAATGAAGGGAAATGTAAAATGTTAGAGCTGTCCCCAGAACAGGAATAGAGGGAGAGTCTTCCAATGGCGGGTACAAGACTCTAATGCCCCGTACACACGAGCGGAGTTCCCCTCAGAAAAATCTTGGATGGTTTTTCCAATGGAATTGCGCTCAAGCTCGGCTTGCATACACACGGTCACACAAAGGTTCTCGGAACTTTCCACCGCCAAGAACGCGGTGACGTACAACACTACGACCAGCCGAGAAAACGAAGTTCAATGCTTCCGAGCATCAGAGGCTTCATAGATCATATATCAGCATGGAGTCATCTCTGTCCTCTGCTTGGCCTACAAACTCGCTCATCCTTCTTTCTCTCTCTTATGTTTCTGCAGGTCCTTCAAGGTGATCCGTACTACACCGTGGCAGACTATTTCTCCCTGGGACTGACAGTATACCAGATGGCCACGGGCAAGCATCCTTACACTGATGATAGTGAAGACATTTTGGAAGTAATCCGTACCTACACTCCTCGTTTTATACGGGAGAGAACGACTCCTCTCCAGGATCTCCTATATAGGGTGAGTATTACCTTCTCCTATTCCAGGTTATATACACCTTGTTAGGATTGTAGGGAACACGATTGGACATTCATCTGGGTCATAGCAGTACTTTCAGCATGCTGACTGCTTAGTGCAGGGGTGCTCAACCCGTGTCCCTCAGAGCCCAAACCAGGGAAGCGCATGCCCGGGGGGGTCAGCCAACCCGATGATCCCAATGTGGGCCGGCAGCACAGGAGGCAGGCAGCCGCGGAGGGAGCCGCATAAGCTGATGCTTCCTCTGTAGTGCCGCCTTCTTGTCCCAGGCAGGGCTGCTGTTAGGCTGTATGGGGCCCCCGTGACTTCTATCTGACAGGCCCCTCCCCCACCGCCGAAAATATCAAATGATATTTTTGCTAAAGTGCCATGGCTGTGATGCCATGCTTCTCAGCCATGGCAGAAATTATACCCTTATTGATAAACGCCCATTCAATTCACTAGTGCCCCGCAATCCTGTGTAAAGCATGCAGTTGTGGTGTGCTAGTGTGGGGGTAACAGCAGGCGGTGGGGAGGCAATATATAAAACATTTCAACAAGTTCGTTTTTTTTTTTTTTAATTAATCAGAATTGTAAACATTTTTAGAAATCAATTTTTTTTTTAACTGCCCTGTTGGGGGATGGGGGGGACTTTGGAGAAATATCGGGGGGTCTAAACAGACCCCTGATGTCTCACATTTGAGATAGAGAAAGGGACTGAGGACAGAGATTCATCCCTTTCTCTGCAGCCTCAGCTACACTCGATCCACAAGTGTCAGCGATAAGGCAGTACAGCCGGCCCTCCAGCTCTGCAGGTGCCTGGGCCCCCCTTTTGAACTGATGGGGCCCCGGGCCCACTACAGGAGGGCCGGCTGTACTGCCCTATCAGCGGCCCTGGTCCCAGGCAGAGTGATACCAAGTGCACTCCTCCTTCCAGCAGCCTGGAGAGCGATGCCAGCAGAAGCTGGAAGAGGAAAAGGGAGGTCGGTGTATTAAACATACAATCAGTGGCGGCTGGCAGGGCCGTCTTTAATATTATTTGGGCCCTGGGCAAAATTTTCTTGGGCCCCACAACAATGATGGGGCGCAGGGCAGCTGCCCCCTTTGCCCTGCCTTAAAGACGGCCCTGGCGGCATAGTAGGGGGGATTAAAAGTAAAATCACGGAAGTTGAAATACGTCACTGTCAGAATCCAATATTAAAATGGGGGTTGTATTGTTCTCATATCACTATTGCTCTCTCGTGGTTTCTTATCATATTTCTTTCTCCATTTACAGCTCTTACAGTTTCACCCGCATGTACGAGCAATCATGGTACGTGACATCAGAGATCACCCGTTCTTCAACTCGATCGACTGGAAGGAGGTAGAGAAAGGAAAATCACCATCACAGCTTAGACCAGATATGGTAAGTGTGTGAATAATGGAGGAGTCCATGTACATTGGGGGAGGGGTTCACCAAGCTTCGTTACCAATCAGAATCACTGATGAATGTCTTTTTCCCTTTTCAGCTTCCCAAGGAACGGAAACATAGAAGAATGGAAATAGCGGAATGTTTGATCTGCAACGAGAAAGAAAGGCGGATAGCGAAGAGCGAGCAGAAGAACTTCAGAGGCTTTTCCTACATCAGCCAAAGTCTGAAGCCGCAGCCAATGGCCTCGTCTCCATCACCATCAGAGAGCCATTAAAGCAAATCCACAGACAGAAGGGGGTATCCGGGGAACCTGCCGCCTCTGCTCAGGCTCTAAGGAACTACATCTCCCAGCATGCACTGTGTAAGTAGTGGGGCTTCAGCTCCCAGCCTGGAATAAGAGGCTACAGGACTACATATCCCAGCATGCTTTTTTCTATAGACGTACTACAGGTCCCAGCAATCTCTACATACTCCAGCCTGCTTCCCCCCCCTCCTCAGGGGTGATTGCGCCCCACACTCTTCTCCTACCACGGGTGGTGGGGCCCCTCCCCCCCAGGATAAGGGTGGGCCGGTCGGGCCTGCGGGGGAGGGGAAAGGGCGGTGGGAGATGAGTGGGGTGGTGGGACTGGGGGGGCACAATCCCCCCTGAGGAGGGGGGGGAGCAGGCTGGGGTATGTAGAGATTACTGGGACCTGTATTATCATCATAGGAAAAGCATGCTGGGATATGTAGTCTGGTAGCACCTCATTCCAGGCTGGGAGCTGAAGCCCCATTACTTACGCAGTGCATACTGGGAGTTGTAGTCCCTCAGAGCCTGAGAAGAGGCGGCAAGTTCCCCGGACACACAGACACGCCGTGACCCGGCTGTAGTATGGAGCTGTCTGTGTGGCACACTCATCCACCACCAAGAGTGGCAATGCCTCTTACCAGGCTCCGCCACCCAACTCACCTACCACCGAGGGTGGCAATGCCTCTTAGCAGGCTCCGCCACCCCACTCACCTACCACCGAGGGTGACAATGCCTCTTACCAGGCTCCGCCACCCCACTCACCTACCACCGAGGGTGGCAATGCCTCTTAGCAGGCTCCGCCACCCCACTCACCTACCACCGAGGGTGGCAATGCCTCTTACCAGGCTCCGCCACCCCACTCACCTACCACCGAGGGTGGCAATGCCTCTTACCAGGCTCCGCCACCCCACTCACCTACCACCAAGGGTGGCAATGCCTCTTACCAGGCTCCGCCACCCAACTCACCTACCACCGAGGGTGGCAATGCCTCTTACCAGGCTCCGCCACCCCACTCACCTACCACCGAGGGTGGCAATGCCTCTTACCAGGCTCCGCCACCCCACTCACCTACCACCGAGGGTGGCAATGCCTCTTACCAGGCTCCGCCACCCCACTCACCTACCACCGAGGGGGCAATGCCTCTTACCAGGCTCCGCCACCCCACTCACCTACCACCGAGGGTGGCAATGCCTCTTAGGCTCCTCTACACCCACTCACCTACCACCAGCAAGAGGGGTTGCTACCACCCTGGGTATAGGGTGAGTGTGGCCAGTGGAACTTCCCCCCAAGTTTTATCTGCCCTCACTCGCCCCATGCCCAGCGTACTGGTGCTTCCCCCAATTCTCACGTACATACTCTCATCTACCACCAAGGGTGGCAATGCCTCTTACCAGGCTCCGCCACCCCACTCACCTACCACCAAGGGTGGCAATGCCTCTTACCAGGCTCCACCACCCCACTCACCTACCACCGAGGGTGCGGCTCAAATTGCCCACCCTCCCCCACACCCCACCTACCTGACTGGGTACTTACATTTATAGGTAAAGTTGATCCGGGGAATATCCGATTGCCTCTCGGGGGATCAGGAAGGAATTTTTCCCCAGCCTTAGCACATTGGATTATGCTATGCTGGGTTTTTCGCCTTCCTCTGGATCAACTACCCCTCCCCAGAACCCAACACACCCACTCATCTACCACCTTGGGTGGCAATGCCTCTTATCAGGCTCCACTACACCCACTCATCTACCAGCAAGCGGGTCGCTACCACCCTGGGTATAGGGTGAGTGTGGCCAGTGGAACTTCCCCCCAAGTTTTATCTGCCCTCACCCCCCCCATGCCCAGCGTACTGGTGCTTCCCCCATGCCCCACTTACATGCACTCATGTACCACCAAGAGTGGCAATGCCTCTTATCAGGCTCCACTACACCCACTCATCTACCAGCAAGTGGGTCGCTACCACCCTGGGTATAGGGTGAGTGTGGCCAGTGGAACTTCCCCCCAAGTTTTATCTGCCCTCACTCCCCCTATGCCCAGCGTACTGGTGCTTCCCCCAATCCCCACCTACATACTCTCATCTACCACCATGGGTGGCAATGCCTCTTAGGCTCCGTTTCACCCACTCATCTACCAGCCAGGGTGGCAATGCCACTTATGCTCTGCTACACCCACTCACCTACCACCAAAAGGGGGTGCTACAACCCTGGGTATGGGGTGAGTGTGGCCAGTGGAACTTCCCCCCAAGTTACATCTGCCCTCACTCCCCCACCCCCAGCATAGTGGTGCTTCCCCCAGGCCCCACCTACATACACTTATCTACCACCAAGGGTGGCAATGCCTCTTAGGCTCCGCTACACCCACTTATCTACCAGCAAGGGTGGCAATGCCTCTTATCAGGCTATGCTACACCCACTCACCTACCACCAAAAGGGGGTGCTACAACCCTGGGTATGGGGTGACTGTGGGCAGTGGAACTTCCCCCCAAGTTTCATCTGCCCTCACTCCCCCACCCCCAGCATAGTGGTGCTTCCCCCAGGCCCCACCTACATACACTTATCTACCACCAAGGGTGGCAATGCCTCTTAGGCTCCGCCACACCCACTTATCTACCAGCAAGGGTGGCAATGCCTCTTATCAGGCTATGCTATACCCACTCACCTACCACACTGGGTATTTATTTGTAAAAGCAGACCAACATAGTATTAAACTTCATACAGAGACATCGTAGTCATAGATTGAAAGACAATTGTACATGTATTTTTTTTTTTTTTTTTTAACATAAAGTTTATTTATTTGTAAAAGCAG
Organism: Lithobates sylvaticus; assembly: GCA_028564925.1. Lineage (NCBI taxonomy): Eukaryota > Metazoa > Chordata > Amphibia > Anura > Ranidae > Lithobates > Lithobates sylvaticus. The sequence goes on along the minus strand of CM053029.1, from coordinate 601,384,141 downwards.
ACCAACATAGTATTAAACTTCATACAGAGACATCGTAGTCATAGATTGAATGACAATTGTACATGTGTTTAAGCAACAAGGTCAGAGTTATAATCATTGACAAAGCTTCCCGATCTTACAACCAACCATATGACAGCTGACGCTGGAGCACGTCGGACATGAGAGAGAAATAGTAAAGAGGGGGGGGGGGGGGGGGGGAGGACAGGCCAGAGCCACCTGTCCAACGCAATTCGTCCCCCGGGTTCATCCGGATAGGGGGTTATGCCATCAGTATCCCTTGTACCTTGTCCCACCTCGGGTGTTTTTTTAGGGGGGGGGGGGGGGGGGGGGGGGTAAGTCGTTTCCTAGTCTATGGTCAATTCACGTGCCGACACCCAGGGGGCCCAGATTTTGTCAAATTTATTCGGACAGTTCCTACCCAGATAGGTTAATTTATACAAAGGCAGGGCATTGTTGATTAACGTTATCCAGAGCTGTTTGGTGGGGGGTTGGGTTTGGTTCCAATTTAGAAGGATGGCCTTCCTAGCGTAGAAGGACGCATAGAAGACAAACAGTTTTCTCCTTTGGGGAGCCTCGAGAAAGTCGCAGACCCCCAGCAGGAGGGGAATGGGGCTGTATGGGACCCTAATTTTCCCTATGGCATTGATATCTGCCAGCACTTCTTTCCAGAATACCTCTATTCTTGTACACTCCCAGACTACATGGAAGAAGCCTGCATTGTCCTGACCACATCTGGGGCAGACCGCTGAGCGGCCCGGGAATATTCTTGCCAGGTGGACCGGCGAGTATTGGGTACGATGGAGAAATTTTAGCTGCGTGAATCTATCTCTAGCCGAAATCATTAATGGTAAGTACTGCTGGATGCCCTCCTCCCAGTCGTCAGCAGCCAATTCCGGGATATCAGCTTGCCAGCTATTGTATAGTTGTGATACTTTGGATGTGTCCAGCCCAGCCAACATATTATAAAGTGTGGAGAGTGTGCCCTTATTTTCCCCTGACCTCAGGATACTCTCAAGGCCTGACAACCGCAGCTCAATAGCCCGGGGGAATTGAGAGTGGTAAGCATGGCGCAGTTGAAGGAATCTAAAGAACATGTAGTTCGGAAGGTCCTTGTCCCTTTTCAGGTCGTCGAAGGTTATCAGGTGTCCCCGAGTCACCACATCTCCCAGCTGCACAATCCCATGCCTGACCCAGATCACCGGGTCCGGAATAGAGTGGAAGTGGGGCAGACGGGGATTACCCCAAAGTGGGGTGTAGGGGGACCACACATCCGGTTCTCGTACCAGTGCGTGGACCTTGTCCCACACTCTGAGCGTAGTCCTCATAGTTATGGACACCCCTAAGTTGGATTTGGGTCCCCTGTATATCAGATTCCTAAGTTCCGCTTGGGAGCCCAGCAGCGCCGCCTCCAATGTCGACGCAGGGTTAGCCGGGTGTTCGGACAGCCACCATTTGACTGTGACCAGCACAGCCGCCCAATAGTATTTTATAAGGTTTGGCAGAGCCAAGCCTCCCAGTGTCAGGGGAAGTTGAAGGGTTGTCTTCGCAATTCTGGGTGTCCCTCCCCTCCATATAAAATTGGTTAGGATACTTTCCACCTTTCTGAAGAATGAAATGGGTATGGCCACCGGAGTTTGTCGGAAAAGGTATGTAAATTTTGGAAGTACTGTCATCTTGATAAGATTGACACGTCCCACCGGAGTGAGCGGAAGGGACTTCCAGACTGCACATCTCTGGGACAAATGGGACACCACTGGAGTCAAGTTGAGGTTGATGAACTGTCCTAAGTCCCTGTGTATTTCCACCCCTAGGTATTTGAACTGGGGAACCCTCTGCAGCTGTGCATCCGACGCCAAAGGAGGGTCACCCGAGTGTAGAGGGAACAGTGTGGACTTTCCCCAGTTGATGCATAGGCCCGAGTAGCTTCCAAAGGTGTTGATGACAGTTAGGGCCCTCCGAAGAGAAACCCCGTCATCTCTAAGATAGAGCAGGGTGTCATCGGCATACAACGACACCTTCTCGTGTAGCGAGCCGATCGTGATGCCCTCAATCGCCTGGCTGGACCGTATGAGGATCGCCATTGGCTCTATAGCAAGCGCGAACAACCCCGGCGACAAGGGGCACCCCTGCCTCGTCCCCCTGCCCAGGCTGAAGGGCTGGGATAGTACCGTACCCGTGCGGACCCTGGCTGTTGGATTTTTATAGATGGCCTCCACCCAGGAAATAAAACCTGGGCCAAAACCGAATCTACGGAGGACCTCCCACAGATAGGGCCATTCGACAGAGTCGAATGCCTTCTCTGCATCCAGAGAGGCCACCACCGCAGGCTGGGCATCCCCATTCCTAGAAGCTAGAACTGCATATAGCCGTCTCAAATTAATATCCGTTCCTTTACCAGGCATGAATCCCGACTGGTCATCGTGAATTACATTGAGTATTACCTCGTTCAGGCGCTTGGCAAGAATTTTGGTGAGGACTTTTGCGTCTGAATTCAATAGGGATATAGGCCGGTAGGACGAACACAGTTGAGGGTCCCTGCCAGGCTTGGGTATTACTACTATTATGGTTTGGGCCATCGAAGGGGGGAGGGTCCCTTCCGTAAGTGTTTTTGCAATCATGTTATGTATTTTGGGTACCAGTTCCTCAGCATATTGCTTGTAAAATTCCGGTGGCAGCCCATCTAAGCCCGGGGTTTTACCTGCCTGCAAAGCACCAAGTGCCATCTGGACTTCCTCTGAGGTGATTGGGGCATCCATGAGGTCTCTCGCATCGGTTGTAAGGGTTGGGAACATTACTGTGTCTAAGTATGCAGCCAATTCCCCGTTGGTACATTTCACTCGAGAGGAGTAAAGTTTAGAGTAGTACTCTACAAAGCAGGAATTGACTGCCCCTGGGTCTGATGCCAGTGTGCCGTCCTCCCGTTTTATTCGGGGAATAGCAGAGACTGTAGATTGTTCTTTGGACAACCTTGCCAACATCCTCCCCGTTTTATCACCCTGTTCAAATATTCGTTGGGTAAGGGCTAGTTGTTTTTTGTTGACCTTCGCAACGCGAAGTAGCATCACTTCCCTGTACGCCACCCTCATGTCTTGCGCTGTAATAGGGTTAGCAGTTTGAGCGAAGCGTGCCTCAAGTGCCTGGGCCTTTTCCTCCATCTCCTCCAACACCTGTCGATCATTTCTGCGTTCCCTATTTATTGAGGACATATAGCATCCCCTAATGTATGCCTTAAAGGCCTCCCAGTCATTACTCGGGGAGGTGGAACCCCCATTCACCAACCAGTACTGCGCTATCTGTTTGGCTATTTCTATTTCTATCGTGGGATGGTTGATCCAGAATTTAGATAGTCGCCAGATCCTGTCCGTTTGGGGAGTCACAGTTTGTATGGAGCAGAGCAGGGGGGAATGATCAGAGATACCGCGGGGAAGCATCCTGACGTCCTGAATTTTGGGGAGTATGTCGGCACTTCCATATATAAGGTCAATACGAGACAGCGTGTTGTGTGTCAAGGAGTGGCAGGTATACTGTCGGTCCGAGGGATGCCTCCACCGCCATATGTCGACCAACCCACAACCGTCCGCCCATCTCGACAGGGTCGAGTCCGTAGCAGGGTCAGGAGAGAGTTTGTCCATAGAGGGATTTGGGGTCGTGTTGAAGTCACCTACCAGCAATATGTTATCTGTGGGGAATTGTGCCAACAGTGCAGTCAGGGATCTTAGGAATGTGAGGGTGGCAGGGGGTGGTGTGTATATGCCCATTATCACCATCTCAACCGTGTCTATGATGGCGTGTAGTAGAACATACTGCCCCGCTGGGTCCAGTTTAACTGTGAGTAGTTCAAACGCTAGGGATCTGTGGATAAGGATACTGACCCCTCGGGCATGGCTAGAATAGGTAGCGTGGTAGTGGTGGTTCACCCAGGGACGTTTAAGGCTCATGATTCTCCCGCCCACCAAGTGCGTCTCCTGAAGTATGCAGATGTGGGGGTTGTATTTCTGCATATAGGCAAAGACTAGGGAACGTTTGACTTTGTCGTTCAGACCCCTCACATTCCATGACAAAATCTTCAAGGGAGCCATAGTGTATCCATAGTCAAGTAGATGCTAGGATATTTCTTGACCCAACCACCCCGGTAGGTATACAGCCCCGTTTTTTTCCCCAGGTCGGTCATGAACAATTGTCGGTACATTGGGAAGTGTAGTATGCTATCGTATTTCAATGTCTGCACAGTGTATTTGTCTGTGGTGTGCTGTCTGTAACCTGAAAGACAGCTAAACAAAAAAGACAACAGAAGTCTAAACGAAAACAAAAAACCCTTGAAACTTACCACCCAGCCCATCCCACCCCACGCCGTGAAAAACGTATCACATGACGCTTGAGTACCCATAACGTAACCCCTAACTATTAACTTAGGAAGGTTCCTATGGGGGCGGTGTGTAGAGGCAGCACACCAAGGACACAGAACCTATTTGCTGGAGCAGGACGCTCCGCGCACCATGAGGCAATAAGTGTATATACATTAGTAGAGACAAATGGGGGTTAACAGGGACCTATGCATGGCGACTAGCGCCCGACACTTAGACTCAGCTAAGGGCACATACTTGTTTGCAACAATCAACTTTAGGTATCTTAATAGCTCTACAATACATTATATACATGAGAGGACCCGGACCCCTGACGGGGCAGTCCGGTATACAGCTCAGTGCAGGAGCAGAAGGACACCCCCGCGCTCCCCCGAAGGAGGAGCAAGGGGGGAAAACGAAGAAAGAAGAACCCCCAGGGGGTCTATAACCTTTGTATCAGCAAAGTCAAATTCAGAGACAAATTCAAATTCAAATTCCCCCCCCCCCCCCCCCCCCCCACCCCAGTCCGTCTCCCGCCTCAGCCCGCAACCCCCAGGCCTTTTCAGCAATTCTCTGCAGCACAATAGAAGCAGCTCAGGGGGGATAGCGTAAAGTAGCACATGTGTTCGAACTGCACGGGGAACGCATAGTTATTCAAGTATGCCAGAGGTGGGCTCGGTGGGAGGAGGGGCCCCCGTCGCTCCAGCGTCCCGGCCTCCAGTACCAAACAGAGTGTCATGGGGGGAGTCCTTAAGGAGAGGATCAGTGAGGCAGCAGGAGACCGCCATCATCTCCCCCGTGTCCAGTGGCCCCCCCCCCCCCCCCTCACCGCTGCCCTGCAGGCAAGTCCCGTGCAGCGTCCCCGTGCAGCCATCACCCAGGGACCTGACCCCCCTTAGATCCCAGGTTAATTACCTGTGTCCCGAGGTCCGGTTGAGCCATGACAGCCAGGGGGGGCGACTATCCACAGTGCCGCAGAGAAACTCCGTATGCCGCTCAGGTGGCGAAGGGGGGAAGGGTCTACAGCCGAGGGCGGAAAGTATAGCAGGTGCCGAGGTGGACGAGAAGGGGGGGTTCCACACAGGTCCCTCAGCGGTCTCTGGGGAGGGTTTCAGCCCATCTCATGGCCTCTTCAGGGGTGGTAAAAAAACGTGAGGTCTCTCCGTCGATCACCTTAAGCCGCGCCGGGAATAGCATGTTGTATTTCACTCCCTTTGTGCGGAGCAGTGCCTTCACATGGTCAAAAGTGCGCCGCTGCCGCTGGGTCTCTGTAGAGTAGTCCGGGAAGATCATAATTCTGGCGTTCTCGTGGCGCAATTCCCCTATTCTCCGCGACTCTCGGAGTATCAGGTCCCGGTCACGAAAGTTGAGCAGCCTGAAGATAAATGTCCTTGGCGGGGCCCCAGGCGGGCCTCTGACCGAGGGCATCCGATGGGCCCTCTCCACCACAAAATGAGGGGAAAACTGTGCCTGCGGAAATAGCGCGCGAAGGAACCGCTCCGTGTATGTCACCGGGTCACGGTCCTCGGCCCCTTCTGGGAGACCCACCACACGGAGGTTGTTCCTCCGGTTCCTGTTCTCTTGGTCCTCCGCGCGGGATTCTACTGCCTTCATCTTGATTTGGAGAGTCCGGATGGAGGAGTCGTGTTCTCGGAGGGTGTCTTCGGCGTCCCCGACTCTCCTCTCAGCCTCCGTTAGCCGATCACGGATCTTATCCATGTCCCTCCTGACCAGGCCCATCTCAAGCTGTACTTGCTCGATCTTCGTAGTTAGTGAGGTTTGGCAACCCGAGATTGCCTGCATTAGGGCATTAAACTGTTCAGTCCCCAGCGTGGAGGGGTCGGCCTGGTCAGTCTGGGATGCCATGTCGAGTGCACACAGGACACGTGGGGCCCAGGATGCCGGGGCGGCTTTCGGGGCCGGAGCACGCTTACGGTGGGATCCGGAGCTGCCCCGTCTCATACCCGTTCGGGACCTGTGGATCCTGGTCGGTGTAGCAGGGGAGAAGTGTCTCCAAAGTCGGATAATTAAGCCTCTAGGTGCGGAGCTCCAGCCTCACACGTCCTCCTAGGTTGCCATCTTGACAGCACGGACAACACTGTGATGATGCTTCTACAAACAATGGCTCATGTTCTTACTATAAAGGGGGCTATACGCCCAAAGCAATAAAGGGAAGATTCATTCAAGCTAAACAAAGGTGTCAGTGTGATTATTCTTAACGTGCATGTGTATATACATTTGAAATTTGGACAGGTGCAGATAATTGTACAGACTTTTGTCTGGATCCAAAAAAATTTGGCAGCCCAACGTGGGGCCCCTGGGTTGCGAGCCGGAGGAGAGCCGACCAAAAGGCCACCGAGAGGAACCATCACAGGCGGGACAGAGATTGATCACCTCTGAAAATAAGATATCACATTCATATCTTGCTTAAGTATATCCCGTCTCCTGCGTGGGTCTGTCTTTGTGTCCGTGTCGGCTGCCGAAGGTAGTAAAACTTTAGGTGATACTTGCCGGGGTCCATTATATGAACCTGTATTCCGATTATCTGCAGCCTGTAAGAACCTTGTGTTGTGTTGTATTAGGTCTGTGATACATGATGTATGATGTTGAAAGAGATTGACACACAGGGACCCAGCTGACCTGGACAAACTCCTTTGGGAAAGGTAATAATGCGGTGTAGCACGTCACCCAGAAGGGGGCGTCAGGGACGCAGATAGCGTGGAAGGAAAATATTCTGTGTGGTCATTATAATTCAAACATGGGCATCTATTACAATTCGTGCAAATGTCATGTTATAACTGTGTTTGTGGATTGATGTTCAGCATTTTTGAAGGGAATTGGGGACTGGTCAAAGTAGTTGAAGAAGGGTATAACAAGAAAAAGTTGGGATTACAAAGAATACTAGTGGACAGGAACCGATAAGGTGTCCTGAACAAGTGGGAGATTTAGAAGGAGCGGAAGAAAGTGAAAAGTTGAGGATCTCATTGTTGAATATATGGTGGGAAGAAACTGATGATTGAATACAAACTGCTGTACTTCTTATGTGTCTGTTAAATGTCTTGTTGAGGGAAGTTAATGGTCACACACTACCCGACCCGTATTCTGTGGCCGTCTCGGATGGGCAGACCCCGTGACTGAGTCTATGTTTTGGGCCCAGGTGGCAGTCAAACATTGTAGACAAAACCTCTCTTTATCTTACTATCTGTTTTGTCCTTGTTAACTTGAGATTGGGATATAGTCTGAACCGGTACCAGGTGACGAATAGAGGAATTGCCAGACCCTTTCAGAAACCAAGGCAACCTTGTGACCCGTCTAAAATCCTGAGCAGACACAAAAATATCCCAGTCATCAAGACAGAAAATAATGGGGCAGAAATTGGTTAGGCCAGAGAAAGGAAAACTCGCCTGTGACTTAGTCACGGAGAGAGGGGGGGGGGGGGGGGAATTATGTTAAGAAAGCAAAAAAAATTGGCGAAGATTTGTAGCATCACCATTCCTCCAGGGGGTGGATTGCAGCCGGAGGAATGGGGGGAAAACACTGAAGGAAAAACGGGGGGTGTTAGCTGACAATGGTCTACTAAAAACTGCAGAGGCTTGGTTCAATGTGGCAAGAGCAATCCAAAGGGAGAACTGGGTAGAACAGGAAACCCAGCAGGGGGGTAATGTTGTATATGTGTACCATGAAGGAAAAAGTGTCCCTGATGCCCTACCTGAACCACCCCCATACAAGGGGAAGAGGACTGAGTCTAAAAACACACCAACACCCCTGTACCCTGTGTTGAATGCTAACGGGTTCCTATTTTAGCCCAAACACCCCCGTAACTTAAATGCCAAGTTTGAACGGGTCTGTGACGGGGGATCTGCAGCTGACAGCAATCAGGCCACTGCGCTGCCTCCCATTGCCCAGCACCCAGACGGCACAATTTGTGTCTTGCCAACAACACAGAACCCGTTCATTAGAACACCACCTGCTGCAAACATCCCCAACCAGACAGGTCCCCTCCAGACACCTTCTCGCCTGTCCTGATACCCCAACACCTATTCCCCTATGATCCAGGGCCTGGGCCGCAGCCCATATAACCCTTAGCCCAAGACCTGGCTCAACACATTACTCAGAATATTCAAAATATTAAAAAGTGTGTACCCAAGCGCTGATAATAAATAATAGTATAAGATAGAAAAAAGCCTAAAGGATCAAGCTGCAACCATTCTCATAGTGCTCTGACACCCCAAAATAAATTCAAATCAACAATAGTGCGCTAAAATCAACTTCCTATCAAAAGTGCATAAAATCTTATAAAATTCTAAAATGGTGATAATGAAAGTACAGTATGTAAGGTGCTGTGGGCTATAAGTGATAAAGTCACGTGACATGTGGCGCAACGCGTCGGGAGGAGCCAGTGACGTAATCCGAGGTGTCTCTGTGTAACGCAGCGGACGCGGTGTGAGGATCTCCTTCAGCGTCTGACTGTTCTAAAGCGCTGGGCACTGTGCAATCGTTCTGTGAGTGGATCCGCTCGTGATTCTTTAATTATTATATATAAAGATCATTGCGCAATGATTATTTCCTTATTTTTTTATGTAATCTATGAAAATGGAGAAGCGCATAGAAAGTCTGTAGAAATTTTTGTAAACGGTGAAGCTTGCAGGAGGAGCATTATAGCAGCGGAAGGTGCCCCAATAATGTACGTTACCGTTACCCCGCCCCAAGTAATGTCATTGGTGAATAAACCTGCCTGACCCGGAAAAGCAGCCAATGCCCTTTTATCGCAGCGTAATACAAATACAGCGTACCTATGCTGCGGCTTGAAGGGACCTGTAAAAACCTCTGCCGCACAAAAGCAGGTGACGCCTACTGGCCTATCATGGAGAAGGTAGAACATTTAATGACACCGACTATGAATCAGGCCTAGAATTCTGTGACCAATCACACGATTGGGCTGAGGACAAGTTGGCAGACCAGGCCACAACTTTACAAGACGTAACACAGGATAAGACTGTTGAGGAATACCATGCCAGGCTAGTGCAGACATTCACTTGACTAAGGGATGTGCCTAATTCGTGAGGCTCCCTAAGATGACAACCTGTACCCCTATCTTACCCCTATACCCCTATACCCCTTACCCCTATACCCCTTACCCCTATCTTACCCCTATACCCCTTACCCCTATCTTACCCCTATACCCCTTACCCCTATCTTACCCCTATACCCCTTACCCCTATCTTACCCCTATACCCCTTACCCCTATCTTACCCCTATACCCCTTACCCCTATCTTACCTATTATACAATTGACCAGACGACACATTCTTTTTGGAGTCGAATGGCCATAGCAGCCTTTTTATTACAAACATATGGAAAAAATAGCAAAAAATTCTTTGGAAAACATAACTTAAAGCGGTTTGTTACTCAAAAATAAATCTATATCTTATTAAAAAGACTTTTATAAGTAGATGCACAAACGAGCATTAAAAAAAAAAAAAAAAAAAAAGCATTCCTTACCTTTTATTAGTCATTCTTATGCCGCGTACACACGAAGGGACTTTGTCCGCCGGACTTTCCAGCTGGGCTTCGGCGGACTTGAAAGCGAACGGACTTGACCCCACACGATCACGATCACAAAGTCCGGCGGTTCACGCGATGACGTACAGCACGTACGACGGGACTAGAAAAAGAAAAATACTAGAAAAATACTTGCTACTGAGCATGCGTCCTTTTTGGTCCGCCGGACCATACTACAGACGGCCGTATTGTCCGCCGGACTGCCAAGTCCAGCGGATAATTTTAAAACAAAAAAACTTAAAACCTAGTCCGCCGGACTTTTTAGAAAAAAAGTCAGTCGAAGGCCCACACACGAGGGGATTGTCCGCCGGACTCGAGTCCAGCGGATAATCCCGCGGGATAGTCCCTTCGTGTGTACGCGGCATTAGAATGACTTCCGGTCTTCCCTCCCGTGGGAGTAGGCGTGGTTTTCGTTCAGCAATGACCCCTGGGAGCTGTGAGACAGTATTCCCATGAAGCAGTGGGGGACGCCGTCATCCTGAAATCCCGAGAGATTTCGGCCGGAGGAAATGGGACAGCGCTGCTTGCTCAGATAACTGAGCATGCGCGGGATCGAGCGGTGAATGCTGGGAGCACAGTATTCACCGCTTCCCGGAAGTAAGTGCTTGTGGGTTTAAAATAGGGGTGCAACGGATCGTCGCCGATCTGTGATCCGAACGGGCCACCCCGTTCGGATCGGCACACCCCGCGATCCGCGGAGCGCTCCGCAGCCTCGGCCTTAGGAAAGGCCGCGGCTTCGGCCTAGCTCCGGAGCGCGGGCGGCCATCTTTGTACACCCGGCGGCCTTAGGAAAGGCCGCGGCTTCGGCCTAGCTCCGGAGTGGCGGCCATCTTGGTACACCCGGCCACTGTTTACAATGTGATACCCTGCAAATACTCTGCATTACCCTGCATATACTCTGCAAATACTCTGCATATACCCTGCATATTACTCTGCATTACCCTGAATATACTCTGCATTACTCTGCATATACCCTGCATATACTCTGCATACTCTGCATTACCCTGCATATACTCTGCAATACCCTGCATAACTCTGCAATACCCTGCATTACCCTGCATATACTCTGCATTACCCTGCATATACTCTGCATTACTCTGCATATACTCTGCATTACCCTGCATATACTCTGCATTACCCTGCATATACTCTGCATTACCCTGCATATACTCTGCATTACCCTGCATATACTCTGCATATACTCTGCATTACCCTGCATATACTCTGCATTACCCTGCATTACCCTGCATATACTTTGCGATACTCTGCATTACCCAGCCAATACTCTGCAATACCCAGCCAATATTACAGTGGGGACTATATGGTGGCGGAATTTTCACAGGTTTTTGCTAATTCAATTATTATTTGCTGATCCGAAAAATGATCCGATCCGTGACTCCTGATCCGAGGATCGATCCGATCCGTGAGTTTTTTGATCCGTTGCACCCCTAGTTTAAAATGCCCACAAGCAAAATGGAAACGCCCGGCAGCAGATTTTTATATGTTACCGAAACGGAGGAAATCGGCGATCGGTGGAGAAAAAAAAAGCAACACGTGAGTGCATGATAAGACATGTATTGATAAAACAATGACTGAAAAAAAAAAAAAAAAAAGATATGTCCGTGGAATCCCGCTTTAATGCATATACAAACATTTTACAACCAACATTATAAACCAACTGTACATCCGTATTACACATTCCTGATCTGGAGGTCTTTGAAGGTAAATTATAATTTCCAACCAGCTAGTTGTATCGGTGCACCCATGGAAAGGCCCCCCGCCGCGTATTACGAAAGCTCGGGGACAAAGCAGCAACTTCCTTCCAGATACAACCTTCTACCATCGTTAGACACCCATATCTCCCTATGAGCCCAACTCCCCTAAACCTCCATTATTGTTTAGCACCGCCTTCAAAGACCCCATAGACCTAGCGCTGCTATGACAATAAACAAGACAACTGTCCATGGACACCCACGACCTTCACTGGACCACCCGGGGGGGTAAAAACACCCCAGTTCCACAGCTATTAAAAAACACTGTACACTCTAAGTAGGGAGGGAGGGTGGGAAAAAACTCCTGCCTGTTGCTTACGATGGCGCCGAATGAACAACGGCGCGCCGGCTCCGCCCCCTGACTTCCGCCCCCTGGCCTGCCTACCAACCCCTCTCCTGCTCTGACGCTGGCGCCGCTCCGCCTCAGTCGCCCCCTTGCCATGTTGGCCCTCCCCTTATTTTTTAGCTCTGGGCCGTTGCTGACCTAGGTTTTAATGTGCACATGAAGGCACATGCACAAATGCTCTCAGCAGCGTTTGTCACGGGCCTAAAAGACTCCATAGAAAAGGGGTTGCTGGTATCTCGACTCGAATATCGTATGATTGCCCTAGACTCACTTTTACTGGTGGCAAAGGAACTAGAATCCAGTCAGAATATCAAGAAAATAACTCCTCACGATGGCCTCTGACACCCAATACCCGCCTCCCCAGCAGAGACCCCCGTGCCTCTGCTTTACTTGCCAGATTCGTGGGGGACCTGCCCATGAATCTTTTAGGAGCAGATGTCCTATCCCGCTTGCAAGCCTCCATCACCTTCACACCAGAAGGTACGATCAACATCTCTACCCCCCTTACTACTGAGGATCAATCAGCCCTGTGCTCCATCCCACTCCTGATGACCCTACAGATTACCCCCCTAGCCACCAGCCAAATACCCCTAGACGTCCTAAGAAGAATCCCAGACGGACTCTGGTCAAAAGGGGCGGAAGACATTGGACATCCAAATGTCCCACCTGTGTACATCAATCCAAAGACATGTAGGTAGGTTAATTGGCTTCTGTCCAAAAAAAATTGGCCCAGGTGTATGAATGGGGACCTTGGATTGTGGGCTCCTTGGGGGTGGGGACTGATGTGAGTATGCAATGTACAGGGATGGGGACAATTGTAGACACTCAGGTTGAACTGGATGGACTGATGTCTTTATTCAACCTTACTAACTATGAAACTATGAAGCTGAAACCAGGAACAACGCCCCCCAGGAAACCCCAATACCCACTAAAGCCCTCACAAACCGAGGCTATTTCCTCTCAAATAGAAGCCTTGGTCAAGAACGGAGCCCTAATCCCTTGTACTAGCCCGTGCAATACACCCCTATTCCCCCTAGTCAAAAAGGGGAACCAATCAAGTACAGGATGGTCCAGGACCTGAGGGCTGTAAACGAGGTAACCATTTTGGAAACACCCAATGTCCCCAATCCACACACACTTCTTCACGGTGGTAGACCTTGCAAACGCATTCTTCAGTGTACCCCTACACCCTTCTTGTCAATACCTTCTTGCCTTCACCCACAATAATCAGTACACCTGGACAGTTATGCCCCAAGGGGCACAAAACTCCCTCACCCAATTTGCCAAAGCAATGGTTACAATGTCCTGAGTCCATGGCGAGAAGAGAACACCAACATAACACTGCTGCAATATGTGGATGACCTTCTCCTGTGTGCAGACGACCTCCCCACCGCAGAGGGCAAGTCAGAAAGCCTACTCGTGTTTCTGGCCAGCCGGGGATGCAAGGCGTCCAAGCAGAAGATGCAGTGGTGCTCCACGAAGGTAGTATTCTTGGGGCATTGTCTATCTCAGGGCTCCCGACACCTGACCAGTGACAGAATACAAGCTGTAACGAACATACCCCTACCCCAAGATTCCAAATCCCTACACGCATTTCTGGGCCTAATATCCTACTGTAGAGCATGGATCCCAGCTGCGTCTCTGTTGATGCAACCCCTCTATGACGCATTGAAAACTGAACCTTTTGAGATGACTTCACTGGCAACCAAGAACTTTAATAAACTGAAGGATATCCAGTGCCTCGGCACTTGGGTTGCCCGACTATGAGCAAACATTCAAATTGTTCATATCTGAAAGACAAGGCCACGCAACAGGAGTGCTAACACAACCACATGGCTTGTGCCTCCGCCCCATCGCCTACTACTCTTGCCAGCTGGACCCAGTGGCGAAAGGAGGACCCTCCTGTCTGCACGCCGTGTTCGCAGCTCAAGCACTTCTGGAGAAAACTGCAGACATCGTCGTGGGTCACCACCTGATTCTACCCGCCCCCCCATGACATAGCTGCTATACTGATCCAAATACAACCCAAACACCTCTCGTCTGCAAGACACCTTCGCTTACAGTGCTCCCTCCTCTTGCCAGATAACACCACCCTGATGCGCTGTGCAATTCTCAATCCCTCCACACTTCTCCCACTTCCAGAGGGGATAACAGTGGACCCCAACCCTAATGACAAAGACCATAACTGTTTTGAAGTCATGAAAATGGAAACTTCTCCCCTCCCCACGGTCTCCGAGACACCATTGCCCAGTCCGGATATGATCATCTTTGTGGATGGCTCACGGTATGCTGATGATGGCGGAAGATACCACACCGGGAATGCAGTAACGACAACAGACACGGTTTTGCAATCTGAAGCACTACCCTCCTCTATGTCGGCCCAAGAATCAGAACTTCAAGCCCTCACCACAGCATGTAAGCTAGCCAAAGGAAAGACAGCCAACATCAGATTCAAGGTATGCATTCGGGGTGGCCCATGATTTCAGAGTTATCTGGAAGGCTAGAGGCTTCCTCACCGCAGCTGGCACACCGGTGAAACACAGCACTGCAATCAAAGATCTCATGGATGCCCTCCTCCTACCCACCCAAGTGGCAGTTCTAAAGGTTAAGGCACATGGCAAACTGACAACTGATCCGGCCAAAGGGAATCACCTGGCAGACTTGGCAGCCAAACAAGCAGCCATCAGCAAACAACAGGAAGTGGTAGAAGTAGTAGAGAATCCCATACTCGCAGTGCAAACTAGAAGTCAAAGCCTCCCCGTCAATAAAACCCACCTGAAGGAGCAGCAAGACGCTGCCAGTCAAGAAGAACGGGAAACCTGGATAAAGAAAGGAGCAGCACAGAAAGATGGACTGTTCGAAGTTAATAAAAAAAATGTTTCTACCCCGGAATCTCTATCCAGCAGTAGTCCAGTGGGCCCATGGAGCAGCACATCTGTCTAAAAATCTCATGAACTCACTTATCAGTAAATATTACATGGCACCTGGCATAACCGCCCTCACCAATAATTATTGCAAGCCTTGTACCATCTGCGCCAAATGCAACCCCGAACAGATGGAGAAGGTCCCGCGGGAAACATCTTGCGAAACCTTTGTATCCATTCCAGAGGATCCAGATTGACCACATTCAAATGCCAAAGAGAGGAAGATTTGAATACACTTTGGTGATCGTAGACATGTTCTCGGAATGGCCAGAAGAATACCTGGTCACCAACATGGCAGCCAAGACAACAGCCAAGAAATTGCTGACTGAAATAGTATGCAGGTATTATGGGGTCCCAGAGGTCATAGAGAGCGACCAAGATCCGGCTTTTACGGCCTCAGTCACAAAAGATATCTGGTCTGCCTTAGGAGTCACTTTAGCATTCCACACGCCCGATCACCCCCAGAGCAGTGGAAAGGTGGAAAGATTAAACGGTACCATTAAATCTAGAATGCTAAAAATGTCAGAGGGAACAGACATGAGCTGCCAGAGAGTTTACCTATTGCCCCGTTCAGTGTCAGATATACCCCAAGGCAGTGGCGATCCTGACCTCCCTGGGGCCCTAAGCAAAATTCTGCTAAGGGGCCCCCTACATGACCCGTGATGCCGTGAGCATAGGTCCCCAGAGAGCCTCCCCTTACATCAGGGTCCCCAGAGAGCCTTCCTTAAATCCTCACTGCGCCAATCATTGCAGCCTCACCGTGCCCATCATTGCAGCCTTACTGTGCCCATCACTGCCACATCACGGTGCCAATCATTGAAGCCTTACCATGCCAATCATTGCAGCCTCACTGTGCCCATCACTGCCACCTCACCATGGCAATCATTTCAGCCTTACCATGCTTATCATTGCAGCCTCACCGTGTTAATAATTGCCGCCCCACCATGCCGATCATTGCCATCTTACCATGCTTATCATCGCAGCCTCGCCGTGTTAATAATTGCCACCTCACCATGCCGATCATTGCCGCCTCACCATGCCAATCATTGCCGCCTTACCATGCCAATCATTGCCGCCTTACCATGCCAATCATTGCAGCCTTACTGTGCCCAGCCTAATGGTGCCCATCATTGCAGTCTTACTGTGGCAATCAATGTAGCCTCACCAGTCAGTGCCAGTGGATTATGCACAGCGGGCATCTCCCGCTGTGTCACGGAGCTCAATGTGAAATGTTATGCCGCACTATGACAAAAGTCCCGCCCTCCTCCTAGACCAGCTTGTGTGATTGACAGAACACTGTATCTATCACACGAGCTGGTCTAGGAGGAGGGCGGGATCTTTGTCATAGTGCTGGACGAAGGTTTCAGTCAGGTCTCAGACACAGCGGTCCTCCGACAAGAGGAGGAGGGGGAGGAGGAGATTGGAGCTCGGGAAGCAGAGCCGATCCACCCTTAGGGGCCCCCCCACAGCGGTAGGGCCCTATGCATCTTGCATAGTGTGTGTATAGGGCGGATCGGCTCTGCCCCAAGGGGGGAACCCTCTCTATCTCCATACGAGATCTTGTTCGGGTCAGGCTTGGGTGTTACAGCAGTAATGCGGCGTACACACGGTCGGAATTTCCGATGGAAACAGTACGATGGGAGCTTTTCATCGGATTTTCCTACCGTGTGTACGCCCATCGGTCTTTTTCTGTCGGAATTTCCGACGGACTTTGGATTGAGAGCCTGTTCTTAATTTTTCTGACGGAAAACCTTTCTATCGGATTTTCCGATCGTGTGTATGCAATTCCGACACGCAAAATTCCGACGCATGCTCGGAAACAATTTGACGCATGCTCGGAAACAATTTGACGCATGCTCGGAAGCATTAAACTTCCCTTTTATAGTGCCGTCGAACGTGTTTTATGCCGCGGTGTTACTGACTGTCGGAATTTGGTGTGACCGTGTGTAGGCAAGACAGTTTGAGCGGAATTCTGTCGGAATTCCCGTCGGGAAAACCATCAGAGCTTTTTCCGACGAGAATTCCGACCGCGTGTACGCGGCATTACAACTACAGTCTGATGTATCAACTAATTATGTGACCGCATTGTCTCGTGGATTAGCCCATATCCATGCACAAGTGTTTTCTTCCATTCCAGACTCCGACACAGGAGCCCACAAGCTGCTGCCCGGAGACTGGGTACTAATAAAAAGTGTATAAGAAAGCACCCACTGGAGCCAAGATTCAACGGACCAATCCAGGTTCTGATAACTACTGCCACCTCCGTTCAGGTCACAGGCAGGGGCGGACTGACAACTCATGGGGCCCCCGGGCAATAGGAGATTATGTGGCCCCCAGGCTTAGTGATGGTCGCCATGCGGAAGCCATCTTTTTTTGACGCAACATAAATGTGGGCATACCCACGGAGGGGAGGGGCACCATGCCCGGCGACATGCTGAGTGGCAGGAGACTTAGAGGTGGTGACCCAGTAAATTCACCAGGAGCCTCTCATGGGCAGTGCCACCTTAACAGCATCATGGGGGCCCTGGGCAAAATACTGCTCTGGGACACCTACCAGGGAGATGATGACCTGCGGCATGCATAGTGCACCATGGCAAACAATGGGCATGACCAGTGGGAGAGTCTTACAAGAGGATTGAACAGAATCTGCATCTGCTGTATACAATGCAAACATACCCATAAAATTCTAATTACGGTGTGATAATCTCAGACACAAATGAATCTCAGTCAAAGGATCATTTGTTTTTTAAATAAATGTTTCCATTATATATGTTTTTTTAATGCACAAAAAAAAAAAAGAATATTTTTGGCTTACTGAGGGAACATTACAGCACTTACCCCCATCTTGGTGGCGGGTCAGGCAGCGGGTGACAGCGGTGAGATGTGGGATGGGCAGCGGCAAGCTATGGGTCGCTTCTTTCCTCCTGCTCGGCGTTCAATAGGAGCGCCTGTCCTTTCAGCCAATCGCCTGGTGGGTATAAGACCCGCACTTACTGATTGGCGGAGAGGCGGTTCAGTGTTAGAAAAGCAAATATTAATTTGCTTTTCTAACACACCTGGATGGGCTCCGAGCACTCTGCGCTCTGAGGCCACCCTATTTTTAAGCCTATTAGAGCCTATGGCTCTAATCAGGTGCTAAAAAAAAACTCATACACCCGTAATTCATACACCCGGCATCTTGAAAGGGGCCGGATACATGAATAGGGGGTGACCATGAATAGATTTATGCTATGCATGAATCTATCCATTCTACATATAGGAGGTGGTGTGATAGAGGGGGCAGCACACTTAATGGATGGGCCACCCCTGGTATACACACACACACAGTATACACACATATATATATATATATATACACACACACACAGTATACACATATATATATATATACACACACACACACAGTATACATACATATATATATACACACACACACACAGTATACATACATATATATATATATACACACACAGTATACATACATATATATATATATATACACACACATGCACTTTTCATCCAAAAATCATCCTGATAGAACACACTGCTGCCCCCATCTCCTGGCATGCTGGGACTTGTAGTGCCCCAGAAGCTCACAGACATTGGATGTGGTAATACAGGATAGGGGGCGGTGCCTGTGTAGTGGTGGGCAGGTGATGAGTAGGGAGGTGTAGCAGAGATTATCCTCCATTATCCTCCATTGTCCTCCATTGTCGGCATCTCCTGTGTCAAAAAAGCCGCGCTGGAGAAGGGGGCGTGTACACTGTGCTCCCATTGGCTGAGGAGGCAGTGGAGAGGCGGGGCAGCTACAATGCAGAGATTTGCATAGCAACATGATGTGGGTAATGGCCATTTCAGGGACAGATTTCTACAAACTGTCCCTGCTTTTACCAAGGCTGGCAGCCCTGCTGGGGCCCCCTAGTGGCCCCGGGCCCTCGGTTAGTCACCGAGTGACAGAATCGTCAGTCCGCCCCGGACCATGATGACAACGCTACATATCCTTTCTTTGGTGGGAGCTCAACAAGTGGCCATCATAAAAAAAGAGGGTATCACACAACTAACTTCATTCATTTTACCATTTTCCTCGGGAGCGCTTCCACCGAGGCTTCAGATTTAGAAATGTTTATCTTTAACCACTTCAGCCCCGGACCAATTTGCAGCCAAAGGACCACGCCCCTTTTTGGGAATCGGCACTGCGTCGCTTTAACTGACAATTGCGCGGTCGTGCGACGTGGCTCCCAAACAAAATTGGCGTCCTTTTTTTCCCACAAATAGAGCTTTCTTTTGGTGGTATTTGATTATCTCTGCGGTTTTTATTTTTTGCGCTATAAACAAAAATAGAGCGACAATTTTGAAAAAAATGCAATATTTTTTACTTTTTGCTATAATAAATATCCCCAAAAAATGTATAAAAAAAAATTTTTTTTTTCCTCAGTTTAGGCCGATACGTATTCTTCTACATATTTTTGGTAAAAAAAATAATCAATCGCAATTAGCGATTATTGATTGGTTTGCGCAAAAGTTATAGCATTTACAAAATAGGGGATAGTTTTATAGCATTTTTATTAATATTTTTTTTTTTACTAGTAATGGCGGCGATCAGCGATTTTTATTGTGACTGCGACATTATGGCGGACACATCGGACATTTTTGACACATTTTTGGGACATTTGTCATTTATATAGAAATCAGTGCTATTTAAATAGCACTAATTCCTATGTAAATGACAGTTGTAGTGAAGGGGTTAACCACTAGGGGGCGGGGAGGAGTCAGTGTGACGTGTGTGTGTTTTTTTACAGTAGGGGGGCGTGGCTGTACGTCTGACGTCATTGATCGGCTTTCCCGATGACAGGCAGAGTAGGAAGCGCGGAGAGAGGTTTGTTTACACACCTCTCCCCGTTCTTCAGCTCCTTAACCCGATCGTGGGACACCAGCGGCGATCGGGTCCGCTGGTCCCGCGGCCGGGGTCACGGAGCTCCCGACCGGGTCGCGAGCGCGCCGCTAGCGGCGCGCGCGCGACCCACAGGCAGGCACATGCACGATCACGTACAGGTACGTGATTTTGCCTGCCCGTGCCATTTTTGCCGACGTATATCGGCGTTAGGCGGTCGGGAAGCGGTTAACCGGTTCCGGAGCAGATGCCGCTTTTACACTGCGGCAGTTTGGTCTGGATGCGCAAAGCGTCGTAGCTATACGTCACGCGAGCCCCGCCGCCAGACGCCACTATCGGATTCGATCCAGAACCAATCAATCTCCAGCACCAGGCCAATGAAATCTGGTCTGCACCTGGTGATCGGTCCTGGCCAATGAGATCCTTCCCTTGTCATGT
This sequence comes from Lithobates sylvaticus, assembly GCA_028564925.1. Taxonomy (NCBI): domain Eukaryota; kingdom Metazoa; phylum Chordata; class Amphibia; order Anura; family Ranidae; genus Lithobates; species Lithobates sylvaticus. The sequence goes on along the minus strand of CM053029.1, from coordinate 601,363,866 downwards.
AAGTGTAAACACTGACAGGGGAAGTGATGTCATCTCTCCTCGTGTCGGTCTTTTCCGTTCCAGAGGAGAGAGAACAATAGTAAGTGCACCAACACTACACTGACACCAGTCCACGTAGGTACACTTGCCCCACCCCCCCCCCCCGTTAACCCCTTCACCCCCTGTCACTGTGTCACCCAGTGCAGCATTCAGATTTTATTTTGATCGCTGTATTGGTGTCATTAGTGCCAAAAATCAGCGTTAGGGTAATTAGTATTAGGCCCAGACAGGACTAGGGACCCCCCCTAATAAAGGTTTAACCCCTTGATCACCCCCTGTCACCAGTAATCACTGTATAAGTGTCACGGGTGACGCAGGTTAGCTAGTTTATTTGTTATAGCAACTGCCGTATTTTACCAAAATAAAGGTTTAACCCCCTGATCGCCCGGCGGGTGATATCAGTTTTAGCGTCAGGTAGGGTCTGCGTCACCCCAGGCAGGGGTACCGCTAACACCCACGCACGCTCCATACACCTCCCTTAGTGGTATAGTGTCTGAACGGATCGATATCTGATCTATACTAGCGTCCCCAGCAGTTTAGGGTTCCCAAAAACGCAGTGTTAGCGGGATCAGCCCAGATACCTGATAGCACCTGCGTTTAGCCCCTCCGCCCAGCCCACCCAAGTGCAGTATCGATCGATCACTGTCACTTACAAAAACACATAACTGCAGCGTTCGCAGAGTCATGTCTGATCCCTGCGAACGCTAACAGGTTTTTTGCTGCGTTTGAAGCAGGATCTGACCGTCCGGAGCTTTTCCCTGTGAGTCTCACTACTGTACCAGCAAATTTAGAGACCAAAATGTCAAATCGCAGGTTCAGTAGTGAGGAGGCGACACGTTTCTGAGCATGACAGATAGAGAAGAGGAAGTCACTCATCTGTCAGATTCCGGCTCAGAATACGATCCTGTATAGGACAGCGGCACAGATACCTCTGACGATGGGCGATGGAGTTGTGCTCCCTGCCAAGGTCAGGCGTACCCGACCCCGATCTTCTTCTGCTGTCGTTGAGCTGCAAGAACCGCAGAGAGCCAGTACTAGGGCCGCTATTCCTTCTGGTGAACTGGCAAGCAGCAGTGGCCTTGTACACCCGGGTCGTACATCCAGCACCGCAGTATCACGTGGTGACGTGGCGAGTCCCATAAGTGCAGTTCAAGCTGGCGAGGTGGCAAGCAGAAGTAGTGTCCCGCTGCCACCAAGAAGAAGACAAAGACAGGCCCGTCGTGCCCATAGTGCCCTTCCTGCTGCATTCGCCAATCCTGATTGGGTGCCCGCCACTTCTGCAGCACCCGTACTTCCCCCATTCACTGGCCAACCCGGCATTCAGGTGGAAACAGTTGATTTTACGTCACTTGATTTTTTTTCGCTGTTTTTCACTGAAGATCTCTATAGATCTATTGTGGACATGGGGGTCCGCAGAACTTTTTTCAGGGGGGGGGGGGGGGGGCATCATTTTAAGGTCACCCATGCTCTGACCATTTCAACAATGTCATTATTACATTATCACGGTCAGAGACTGCAGACGTAGTACAGGTGATGGTCAGAGACTGCAGACATGGCACAAGAGACTGTCAGAGACTGCGGACATGGTCCAAGAGACTGTCAGAGACTGTGGACATGATCCAAGAGACTGTCAGAGACTGCATACATCGCCCAAGAGACTGTCAGAGACTGCGGACATGGTCCAAGAGACTGTCAGAGACTGCGGACATGGTCCAAGAGACTGTCAGAGACTGCGGACATGGTCCAAGAGACTGTCAGAGACTGTGGACATGGTCCAAGAGACTGTCAGAGACTGCGGACATGGTCCAAGAGACTGTCAGAGACTGCATACATCGCCCAAGAGACTGTAAGAGACTGTGGACATGGCACAAGAGATGACCAGAGACTGCATACATGGCCAAAGAGACTGTCAGAAACTGCATACATGGCTCAAGAGACTGCGGACATGGTCCAAGAGACTGTCAGAAACTGCATACATGGCACAAGAGACTGTCAGAAACTGCATACTTGTGGTGGGTGACAGACAGAGACAGGGGGGGGGGGGGGTGACAGAAAAAGACAGAGGGGGTGACTGAGAGAAAGGGGGTGAGAGAGAGGGGGGTGACAGAAAGAGACAGAAGGGGTGACTGAGAGAAAGTGTGACAGAGACAGAGGGGGGGTGAAAAAGAGAGGGGGTGAGAGAGAGAGAGAGAGAGAGGGGTGATGGGGGTCATCACTCCTGATCCAATCCCTGATTCCAGGGGGAGGCACTTGCCCCTCCCCCCCCTTGCTCCTATCTGCGGACGCCGATGATTGTGGACCAAAGTAATTTGTATGCTGGTCAATACATCGCCGCTAATCCCCAGTCCTCCCTTGCCAGAGATTGGAGACCAATTACGGTCCCCGAATTTAAGCTCTTTCTGGGCCTTTCCCTCATCATGGGTGTAGTTAAAATGGGTACGTTGCGTTCGTATTGGTCCACTGAGCCAATGTACCATATGCCCGTGTTCTCTGCCTCCATGCCCAGGGCACGATACGAGATGATTTTGCGTTTCATGCACTTCGATGACAGTGAACTCTGTCGTCCTCGTGGAGACCCTGCATACGATCGGCTCTATAACATTCGGCCCCTCATAAACCACTTCAACCAACGTTTTGCAGACTTGTTTTCTCCCCATCAAGTTGTCTGCATTGACGAGTCCCTGATTAAGTTTTCTGGCCGCTTGTCTTTCAAACAGTTCCTTCCCAGCAAGCGTGGCAGATACGGGGTCAAGCTCTACAAGCTCTGTGACAGGGCCACAGGCTATACATGTAGTTTTATGGTTTATGAGGGAAGAGATAGTCACGTAGAGCCGGAGAACTGTCCAGACTACATAGGGAGCGCTGGCAAGACTGTGTGGGACGTGGTGTCACCCTTATTCGGAAAGGGGTACCACTTGTACGTGGACAATTATTACACGAGCGTGCCACTGTTTAGTCACTTGTTTGATCAGCAGATTGGCGCATGTGGCACCGTGCGATCTAATCGCCGGGGCTTTCCCCAGCGGCTTGTAGAGTCCCGTCTTAGGCTGGGCAGAGAGCCTGCTTGCAGTGTAATAATTTGCTCGCTATGAAGTGGAGGGATAATAAGAATGTTTTCGTTCTGTCCTCCCTTCATGCAGACACGACGGTCCAAATTACTACGGCGACTGGTGTTGTGGAGAAACCCCTCTGTGTCCACGAGTATAACCAAAATATGGGAGGGGTGGACCTCAACGACCAGTTGTTGGCGCCGTACCTAGTTGCCTGTAAGGCCAGACGCTGGTACAAAAAAGTGTCTGTTTATTTGTTTCAATTGGCTTTGCTGAACGCTCATGTGCTATACGGAGCTTCAGGCCAGACTGGATCCTTCCTGAGATCGTCAGAGCCCTTCTGTATCCAGACGGTGCTCCACCTTCCCCAACCAAATGCAGTAAGCCGGCTGCATGAGCGGCATTTTCCTTATGTCCTCCTGCGTACCCCAACCCAACGAGCCCCCCAAAGAAAATGTCCTGTCTGCAGAAAGCGCGGATTTAGGTGTGACACCCGCTATTATTGTCCCTCCTGTCCTGGCAATCCTGGTCTTTGCATCGGTGAATGTTTTGAACGCCACCATACACTAGTTGAGTATTAGCCTAGAGTACAGCACTGCACAGACTAGGCACACGTTCACAGGGTCTCCCAAGGTGCCATCGCATTTTGAGAGACCCAAACCGCTGGAACCGTTACAACAGTTACAGTTACAAAAAAAAGTGTACTCTTTCTCTCTATTCTCTCTCTATTGTTCTGCTCTTTTTTTACTGTATTCTATTCTGCAATGTTTTATTGTGTTTTATTGTTAACCTTTTTTTTGTTTTCAGGTACACCATTCAGCTGCAGCGCGGATTTATTTATATTGACAGCAACAGCGTTTGCTCCCACGATACATAAAGCCGTGACTCCATCGCTGTCGGAGGTGATTTCACCACCACAGTTAAAAAAAAATGTTGCATGTATGCCCATCATTAGAAGTGGGTGGATGAAGGGAGGTATTCTAATGGTGGGCATACCCACCGATCAATCTCTTTTTTTCGTTCAGCCCACAGGCTGCATGAAAAAAAAGATTACAATATATGCCAAACAAGGACCAGCAACGTACTGGTATGTTGCTGGATTTAAGTGGTTATACCAGAATGATGGCGGCAGGTTTAGGTATCATCTTGGTATCATTCTTTTCAGCCAGCGGTCAGCTTTCATGTAAAAGCAATCCCAGCGGCTTATTAGCCTCTAGACTGCTTTTACAAGCAGTGGGAGGAATGCCCCCCCCCCCCACCATCTTCCATGGTTTTCTCTGGCTCTCCTCTCCCACTGGGGAACCTAAGAATGCAGCCGGTGGTTCCGCCAGCTGACCATAGAGCTGATCAGAGACCAGAATGGCTCCAATCATCTCTATGGCCTAAGAAACCGGAAGCTACCGGCATTTCATGACTTAGATTTCGCCGGATATAAACAGAACCATTGGGAAAGCATTTTATCAGACCGATCTTGGTGTGGTCAGATGCTTTGAGGGCAGAGGAGAGATCTAGGGTCTAAAAGACCCCAATTTTTTCAAAAAAGAGTACCTGTCACTACCTATTGCTATCATAATGGATATTTACATTCCCTGAGCTAACAATAAAAATGATAAAAAAATATATAAATGAAAGGAACAATTTAAAAATAAAATTAAAAGTCAAAATAAATAATAAAAAAAAAAAAAGCACCCATGTCCCCCTCTGCTCTCGCGCAAAGGCGAACGCAAGCGTTGGTCTGGCGTCATATGTAAACAGCAATTGCACCATGCATGTGAGGTATCACCACGAAGGTCAGATCGAGGGCAGTAATTTTATAAGTAGACCTCCTCCGTAAATCTAAAGTGGTAACCTGTAAAGGCGTTTAAATGCTTTTAAAAATGTATGTAGTTTGTCGCCGCTGCACGTTTCTGCGCAACTTTAAAGCATGTCGTGTTTGGTATCCATGTACTCGGCCTAAGATCATCTTTTTTATTTCATCAAACATTTGGGCAATATAGTGTGTTTTAGTGCATTCAAATTTAAAAAAGTGTGTTTTTTCCAAATAAAATGCGTTTGTAAAATCGCTGCGCAAATACTGAGTGAAAAGAATTATACACCCACCATTTTAATCTGTAGGGGCTTTGCTTTTAAAAAAATATATAATGTTTGGGGGTTCAAAGTAATTTTCTTGCAAAATTTTTTTTTTCATGTAAACAAGAAGTGTCAGAAAGGGCTTTGTCTTCAAGTGGTTAGAAGAGTGGGTGACGTGTGACATAGGCTTCTAAATGTTGTGCATAAAATGCCAGGACAGTTCAACCCCCCCCCCAAATGACCCCATTTTGGAAAGTAGACACCCCAAGCTATTTGCTGAGAGGCATGTCGAGTCCATGGAATATGTTACATTGTGACACAAGTTGCGGGAAAAAAAAAAAAAAAAAATATATATATATATATATATATATTTTTTTTTTTTGCACAAAGTTGTCACTAAATGATATATTGCCCACACATGTCATAGTTATATGTGGAATTACACCCCAAAATACATTCTGCTGCTTCTCCTGAGTACGGGGATACCACATGTGGGGGACTTTTTGGGAGCCTAGCCGCGTACGGGGCCCCGAAACCCAATCACCGCCTTCAGGATTTCGAAGGGTGTAAATTTTTGATTTCCCTCCTCACTGCCAATCATGGAATGCCCAGATGGCACATAATACCCCCAAATGACCCCATTTTGGAAAGTAGACACCCCAAGCTATTTGCTGAGAGGTATGGGGAGTATTTTGCAGATCTCACTTTTTGTCACAAAGTTTTGAAAATTTTCAAAAACAAATGAGATCTGCAAACTCCCGATGCCTCTCAGCAAATATCTTGGGGTGTCTTCTTTCCAAAATGGGGTCATTTGGGGGGTTTTGTGCCATCTGGGCATTTCATGGCGTTCGTAACTGTGATTGGCAGTGAGGAGTGAAATCAAAAATTTACGTCCTTAGAAATCCTGAAGGCGGTGATTGGTTTTCGGGGTCCTGTACGTGGCTCCCCCACACGTGGTATCTCCGTATTCAGGAGAAGCAGCAGAATGTATTTTGTGGTGTAATTCCACATATGCCCGTGGCATGTGTGGGCAATATATCATTTAGTGACAACTTTATCATTATTCCCAAGTCATTATTCAATAACTTGGGACAACAAAATAAAATATTCCATGGCCTCTCAGCAATTTCCTTGGGGTGTCACTTTCCAAATCGGGGTCATTTGGGGGGGGGGGGGGGGGGGTTGTACTGCCATTTTAGCACCTCAGGAAATGAGAGTCATAAACTAAAAGCTGCGTAAATTCCAGAAAATGTTCTCTAGTTTGTAGACGATATAACTTTTGCGCAAACCAATAAATATTCGCTTATTGACATTTTCTTTTCCCAGACATGAGGCTGAATACATTTTGACTAAAATTTAGTTTATTTATTAATAACAAAAAGTAGAAAATAAAAAAAAAATTCAAAATTTTCGGTCTTTTTCAATTTATATCGCAAAAAATAAAGATCACAGAGGCCATCAAATACCATCCAAAGAAAGCTCTATTTGTGGGAATAAAAGGACGCACATTTTGTTTGGGTGCAGCATCGCACGACCGCGCAATTACCAGTTAAACCAGTACAGAGCCAAATTGTAAAAAGTCCTCTGGTCTTTAGGCTGCAAAATGGTCGGGTCTGAAAGCGGTTAAGATGCAGACTGTCTCTTGCCACGTCACCTGCCACCAGATGTGGGGTGTCTCTTGCCACGTCACCTGCCACCAGATGCAGGGTTGTCACTTGCCACGTCACCTGCCACCAGATGCGGGTTGTCACTTGCCATGTCACCTGCCACCAGATGCGGGTTGTCTCTTGCCACGTCACCTGCCACCAGATGCGGGGTGTCTCTTGCCACGTCACCTGCCACCAGATGTGGGTTGTCACTTGCCACGTCACCTGCCACCAGATGCAGACTGTCTCTTGCCACGTCACCTGCCACCAGATGCGGGGTGTCTTTTGCCACGTCACCTGCCACCTAGATGCGGATTGTCTCTTGCCACGTCACCTGCCACCAGATGCGGGTTGTCTTTTGCCACGTCACCTGCCACCAGATGCGGGTTGTCTTTTGCCACGTCACCTGCCACCTAGATGAGGATTGTCTCTTGCCACGTCACCTGCCACCAGATGCGGGTTGTCTCTTGCCACGTCACCTGCCACCAGATGCGGGTTGTCTCTTGCCACGTCACCTGCCACCTAGATGCGGTTGTCTCTTGCCACGTCACCTGCCACCAGATGCGGGTTGTCTCTTGCCACGTCACCTGCCACCTAGATGCGGTTGTCTCTTGCCACGTCACCTGCCACCTAGATGCGGATTGTCTCTTGCCACGTCACCTGCCACCAGATGCGGGTTGTCTTTTGCCACGTCACCTGCCAACAGATGCGGGTTGTCTTTTGCCACGTCACCTGCCACCTAGATGCGGTTGTCTCTTGCCACGTCACCTGCCACCTAGATGCGGATTGTCTCTTGCCACGTCACCTGCCACCAGATGCGGGTTGTCTCTTGCCACGTCACCTGCCACCAGATGCGGGTTGTCTCTTGCCACGTCACCTGCCACCTAGATGCGGTTGTCTCTTGCCACGTCACCTGCCACCTAGATGCGGATTGTCTCTTGCCACGTCACCTGCCACCAGATGCGGGTTGTCTCTTGCCACGTCACCTGCCACCAGATGCGGGTTGTCTCTTGCCACGTCACCTGCCACCAGATGCGGATTGTCTCTTGCCACGTCACCTGCCACCTAGATGCGGTTGTCACTTGCCACGTCACCTGCCAACAGATGCGGGTTGTCTTTTGCCACGTCACCTGCCACCTAGATGCGGTTGTCTCTTGCCACGTCACCTGCCACCTAGATGCGGATTGTCTCTTGCCACGTCACCTGCCACCTAGATGCGGTTGTCTCTTGCCACGTCACCTGCCACCTAGATGCGGATTGTCTCTTGCCACGTCACCTGCCACCAGATGCGGGTTGTCTTTTGCCACGTCACCTGCCACCTAGATGCGGTTGTCTCTTGCCACGTCACCTGCCACCTAGATGCGGATTGTCTCTTGCCACGTCACCTGCCACCAGATGCGGGTTGTCTCTTGCCACGTCACCTGCCACCAGATGCGGGTTGTCTCTTGCCACGTCACCTGCCACCTAGATGCGGTTGTCTCTTGCCACGTCACCTGCCACCTAGATGCGGATTGTCTCTTGCCACGTCACCTGCCACCAGATGCGGGTTGTCTCTTGCCACGTCACCTGCCACCAGATGTGGGTTGTCTCTTGCCACGTCACCTGCCACCTAGATGCGGTTGTCTCTTGCCACGTCACCTGCCACCTAGATGCGGATTGTCTCTTGCCACGTCACCTGCCACCAGATGCAGGTTGTCTCTTGCCACGTCACCTGCCACCAGATGTGGGTTGTCTCTTGCCACGTCACCTGCCACCAGATGTGGGTTGTCTCTTGCCACATCACCTGCCACCAGATGTGGGTTGTCTCTTGCCACATCACCTGCCACCAGATGTGGGTTGTCTCTTGCCACGTCACCTGCCACCAGATGTGGGTTGTCTCTTGCCACGTCACCTGCCACCAGATGTGGGTTGTCTCTTGCCACGTCACCTGCCACCAGATGTGGGTTGTCTCTTGCCACATCACCTGCCACCAGATGCAGGTTGTCTCTTGCCACGTCACCTGCCACCAGATGTGGGTTGTCTCTTGCCACGTCACCTGCCACCAGATGCGGGTTGTCTCTTGCCACGTCACCTGCCACCTAGATGCGGGTTGTCACTTGCTGTGTCTCAGAGTCAGGCAGAGAGAGATGATGTAATCTCTCTGCTGCCCGCGTCTGCCTGCACAGTGAGGGCGGACCTGCAGGGATGCAGGGCGGGGCGGTGAGAGATGATGTCATCTTTCTGCTCCCCCAGCCCTCTGGCTTGCTGATTGGCCAACCGGCCAGTCACCTCTCACCCACCCAGCTGTCAGCCCGCTCTCTCACCCGCCCACTAACTCACTCGCATCTCATTTCTCGGGGGGATCCGCCCCTGGGTCAGAGGAGCATGGGAAGGGAGGGGGGAGGAGAAGGGAGGCGCATGGGAGGGGAGGGGGGAGGAGAAGGGAGGGGCATGGGAAGGGAGGGGGGGGGGAGGAGAAGGGAGGAGCATGGGAAGGGAGGGGGGAGGAGAAGGGAGGGGCATGGGAAGGGAGGGGGGAGGAGAAGGGAGGGGCATGGGAAGGGAGGGGGGAGGATAAGGGAGGAGCATGGGAAGGGAGGGGGAGGAGAAGGGAGGGGCATGGGAAGGGAGGGGGGAGGAGAAGGGAGGAGCATGGGAAGGGAGGAGAAGGGAGGAGCATGGGAAGGGAGGGGGGAGGAGAAGGGAGGAGCATGGGAAGGGAGGGGGGAGGAGAAGGGAGGAGCATGGGAAGGGAGGGGGGAGGAGAAGGGAGGGGCATGGGAAGGGAGGGGGGAGGAGAAGGGAGGAGCATGGGAAGGGAGGGGGGAGGAGAAGGGAGGAGCATGGGAAGGGAGGGGGGGGAGGAGAAGGGAGGGGCATGGGAAGGGAGGGGGGAGGAGAAGGGAGGGGCATGGGAAGGGAGGGGGGAGGAGAAGGGAGGGGCATGGGAAGGGAGGGGGGGGGAGGAGGGGGGAGGAGAAGGGAGGAGCAGGGAAGGGAGGGGGGAGGAGAAGGGAGGAGCATGGGAAGGGAGGGGGGAGGAGAAGGGAGGAGCATGGGAAGGGAGGGGGGGAGAGGAGAAGGGAGGGGCATGGGAAGGGAGGGGGGGAGGAGAAGGGAGGAGCATGGGAAGGGAGGGGGGAGGAGAAGGGAGGAGCATGGGAAGGGGGGGGGAGGAGAAGGGAGGAGCATGGGAAGGGAGGGGGAGGAGAAGGGAGGAGCATGGGAAGGGAGGGGGAGGAGAAGGGAGGGGGATGGGAAGGGAGGGGGAGGAGAAGGGAGGGGCATATGTACAGAGGCTCCCTGTTCATACACATACTGGAGCTTATTAAACACAGTTTACTTTGCTTCAGTTATGAATGAACACCGGAGTGTTCAGGAAAGAAAGGGGCCAGTAATCACCCCCCCTGCCCCCGCTCTCCATCCTGACATTGTGCCCAGCAGCAGCTGGCAGCCATCGGGTAGCAGGAAAAGCCAGCAGCGCTGTAGGGGGAAGGCACACAGGGGGTTGGGGCTACAGGAGGGGGAGGGGGTTTGTAGGGGGAGAGGGATAAGGGGGAGAGGGATAAGGGGGAGAGGGATAAGGGGGAGAGGGATAAGGGGGAGAGGGATAAGGGGGAGAGGGATAAGGGAGAGAGGGATAAGGGGGAGAGGGATAAGGGGGAGAGGGAGGGGGAGAGGGAAGGGAGAGGGGGGAGGGGGGGAGGGGAGAGGGATAAGGGGGAGAGGGATAAGGGGGGGGAGAGGGATAAGGGGGAGAGGGATAAGGGGGGAGGGGAGGGGGGGAGGGATAAGGGGAGAGAGGGAGGGGGGGGAGGGATAGGGAGGGGGAGAGGGATAAGGGGGAGAGGGATAAGGGGGAGAGGGATAAGGGGGAGAGGGATAAGAGGGGGGGAGAGGGAGGAGGGGGGGAGGGAGGGGAGGGGGAAGAGAGGGGGGGGGGGGGGGAGAGGGGAGGGGGGAGGGATAAGGGAGGGGGGAGAGGGATAAGGGGGGGGGGAGGAGGGGGGATAGGGGGGGGGGGGGATAGGGGGGGGGAGAGGGGGGGGGGGAGGGATAGGGGGGGGAGGGATAGGGGGGGGAGGGGGATAAGGGGGAGAGGGAAGGAGGGGGAGGGGGGGGGGGGGGGGAGGGATAAGGGGGAGGGGGAGGGGGAGGGGGAGGGGGAGGGGGAGGGGAGGGGGGAGGGATAAGGGGGGAGGGGAGGAGGGAGAGAGGGGAGGGGGGAGAGGGAGAGGGGGGAGGGAGAGGGATAAGGGGGAGAGGGAGGGGGAGGAGGGATAAGGGGGAGAGGGGGAAGGGGAGGGGGGAGAGGAGGGAGGGGATAAGGGGGAGGGGATAAGGGGGGGGGGAGGGAAGGGGGGGGGGAGGGGATAAGGGGGGAGGGGGATAAGGGGGAGAGGGGGGAGGGGGGGGGGGGAAGGGAGAGAGGGGGAGGAGGGAGGAGGGGGAGGGGGAGGGAGGGGGGGGGGAGAGAGGGGATAGGGGGGAGGAGGGGGGGGGGGAGAGGGAGAGGAGGGGGAGGGGGGGGGGAGGGGGAGAGGGAGAAGAGAGGGAGAGGGAGAGAGGGAGGAAGGAGAGGGGGGGGAGAGGGGGGAGGGGGAGGGGAGGGGGAGAGGGATAGGGGGGGGGGGGGAAAGGGGAGGGGGGAGGGGAGGAAGGGGGAGGGGGGGGAGGGGAGGGAGAGGGAGGGGGAGAGGGAGGAAGGGGAGAGGGAGGAGGGGGGGAGGGATAAGGGAGAGGGGGGGGGGGAGAGGGAGGGGGAAGGGGAGAGGGGAGGGGAGAGGGAGGGATAGGGGGGAGGAGGGGGGGGGGGGGGGGGAGGAGGGGGGGGGGGGGGAGGAAGGGGGGAGGGAGAGGGGGGGGGGGGGAGGGGGAGGGGGATAGGGGAGGGGAGGAGGGGGGGGGAGGGGGGGGGGAGGGGGGGGAGGGGAGGGAGGGAGGGAGGGATAGGGGAGGGGGAGAGGAGGGAGGAGAGGGATAGAGGGGGGAGGGAAGGGGGGGGAGAGAAGGAGGGGGGGGGAGGGGGAGGGGAGGAGAGGGAGGGGGAGGGAGGGAGGGAGGAGGGGAGGGGAGAGGGGGGGGAGGAGGGGAGGAGGGGGAGGGGAGGGGAGGGGGGAGGAGGAAGGGAGGGGGGGAGGAGAGGGGAGGGGGAGAGGGAAGGGGAGAGGGAAAGGGGGAGAGGGGAGGGGGAGGGAGGGGGAGGAGGGGGGGAGGGGAGGGGGGGGGGAAAGGGGGAGGGGGGGAAGGGGGAGGGGGATAAGGGGGGGGGGGGGGGGAAGGGAGAGGAGGGGAGGGAGGAGGGGATGAGGGGGGAAGGAGGGGGGGGAAGGGGAGAGGAGGGGGAGGGGAGGAGAGGGAGAGGGGGAGGGGAGGGGGAGGGGGGAGGGGGAGGGGGGAGGAGGGGGGAGGAGGGAGGGGAAGGGGGGGGGATAAGGGGGAGAGGAGGGAGGGAGGGGGGGGGGGGGGGGGAGGGGGAGGAGGGGAGGAGGAGAGGGAGGGAGAGGGAAAGGAGGAGGGGGAGGGGGAGAGGGGGAGGGGAGAGAGGGGGGGGGGAGGGGGGGGGGGATAGGGGAGGGGGGGGGGAAGGGGGGGGAGGAGGAAGAGGGGGGGAGGGGGAGGAAGGGAGGGGAGAGGGGGAGGGAGAGGGGAGGAGGGAGATAAGGAGGGAGGGATAAGGGGGAGAGGGAGGAGAGGGAGGAGGGGGAAGGGGGGGGGGGGGGGAGGGGGAAGGGGAAGGGGAAGGGGGGGGAGAGGAAGGAGAGGGGGAAGGGGGAGGGGGGAGGGGGGGGGGGGGAGGGGGAGAGGGGGAGGGGGGAGGGAGGGGGGGGAGAGGGGGGAGGGGGGGGGAGAGGGGGAGGGGAAAGGGGGAGGGGGGAGGGGGAGGGGGAGGGGGGGGGGAAGGGGGGGAGGGAGGAGGGGGAGGGGAGGGGAGGGGGGGAGGGGGGGGGGAGAGGGGGGAGGGGGGGGGAGGAGGGGGAGGGGGGGGGAGGGGGAGGAGGAGGAGGAGGAGGAAGGGAGGAGGGAAGGGGGGAGGGGGAGGGGGGGGGAGGGAAGGGGGAGAGAGAGGGAGGGGGAGGGAGGAGGAGGGGGGGGGAAAGGGGGAGGGGGGAGGGGGGGGGGAGAGGAGGAGAGGGATAAGGGAGGGGAAGGGAGGGAAAGGGGGAGGGGGAGGGGGGGAGGGGAGGGGGAGGGAGGGGGGGGGGAAGGAGGGGAGAGGGGGGGGGGAGGGGAGGGGGGAGGAGGGGATAGGGGGAGGGGGGGGAGGGGGGGAGGGGAGGGAGGGGAGGAGGGGGGAGGGGGAGGGGGAGGGGGAGGGGGGAGAAGGAGAGGGAGGGGGAGGGAAGGGGGGGGGGAGGAGGGGGGGGGAGGAGGGGGGAGAGGGGGGGGGGGGGGAGGAGGGGAGGGGAGGGGGAGGGGGGAGGGGGGGGGGAGGGGAGGAGGAGGGGGGGAGGGAGGAGGGGGGGGGGAGGGGGGGGAGGGGGGGGAGAAGAGAGGGGGAGGAGGGGAGAGGGAGAAGGGGGGGAGGAAAGGGGGGGAAGGGAAGGGGAGGAGGGGAGGAAGGGGAGGAGGGAGGGGGGGAGGAGGAAGGGAGGGAAGAGGGGAGGGGGAGGGGGGGGGAAGGAGAGGGGGGGAAGGGGGGGGGGAGGAAGGGGGGGGGGGGGGGGGGAGAGGGGGAAGGGGGGGGGGGAGGGAGGGGGGGGAAGGGGGAGGGAGGAGGGGGGGGATAAGGGGGGAGGGAGGGGGAGGGGGAGGGGAGGAGGGGGAGAGGAGGGGGGGGAAAGGGGGGAGGGAAGGGGGGAGGAGAAAAGGGGGGGGGGGGGAGGGGGGGGGAGGAAGGGAAGGAGGGAGGGGGAGAGGGGGAAGGAGGGAGGGAGGGGGGATAGAGGGAGGGGGGAGGAGGGAGGAGGGGGAGGGAGGGAGGAGGAGGGGGGGGGGGGGGGGAGGGAGGGAGGGAGGGAGGGAGGGGGGGAGAGGAGGGGGAGAGGGAGGGGGGGGGAGGGGAGAAAAGGGGGGGGAGGGAGGGGGGGGGGAGAGGGGGAGGAGGGGGGGAAGGGGGGAGGGGGGGGGAGGGGAGGAAGGGGGGGGGGAGGGAGGGAGGGGGGGGGGAGGGGGGAAGGGGAGGAGGGAAAGGGGAAGGAGGGGGGGGGGGAGGGGAAAGGGGGGAGGGGGAGGGGAGAGGGGGGGGGGGGGGGGAGAGGGAGGGGAGGGAGGGAGGGGAGGGGAGGGGGAGGGGGGGAGGAGGGGAGAGGGGAGGGGGAGGGGAAGGGGGGGAGGGGGGAGGGAAAGGGGGGGGGGAGGGGGAGGGAGGGGAGGGGAGAGGGGGGGAGGGGAGGGGGAGGAGGGGGGGGGGGGGGGGGAGGGAGGGGAGGGGGGGGGAGAGGGGGGGGAGGGAGGGAGGAAGGGGGGGGGGAGGAGGGGAGGGGAGGGGAGAGGGGGAGGGGAAGGGGGGGGGGAGGGGGAGGGGAAGGGGGGAGGAAGAGAGAGGGAAGGAGGGAGGGGGGGGGGGGGAGGGGGAGAGGGGAGGGAGAGAGGGGGAGAGAGGGGAGGAGGGGAGGGGGGGGGAGAGGGAGAAGGGGAAAGGGGGGGAGGGGGGGAGGGAGGGGAGGAGGGAGGGGAGGGAGGGGAGGGGGGGAGGGGAGAGGGGAGGGGGGAGGGAAGGGAGGGGGGGGGGGGGGGAGGGAGGGGGAGGGAGGAGGGGGAGGGGGAGGAAGGGGGGGAAAAGAGGGGGGAGAGGGAGAGGAGGGGAGAGGGGGAGGAAGGGGGGGGGGAGAGGGGAGGGGGGGGGGAGGAAGGGAAGGGGGGGGGAAGGGGGAGGAGGGGGAGGAAGGAGGGAGGGGAGGGGGGGGAGGGGGAGGGGGGGAGGAGGGGGGAGGAGAGGGGGAAGGAAGGGGGGAGGGAAAGGGGGGGGAGAGGGGAGGGGGGGGGAGGGGAGGGGGAGGGGGAGGGGGGAGAGAGAGGAGGGGAGGGGAGAGGGAGAGATAGGGGGGATAAGGGGGAGGGGGAGGAAGGGGAAGGGGGGGAGGAGGGGGGAGGGAAGAGGGGGGGAGGGAGGGGAGGGGAGAAGGAGAGGAGGAGGAGAGGAGGGGGGGGAGGAGGGAGGGGAAGGGGGGGGGAGGGAGGAGGGGGGGAGGAGAGGGAAGAGGGGGGAGGGGGAGAGGGGGGGAGGGGAAGGGGGGAGGGGGGAGGGGAGGGGAGGAGGAAAGAGGGGAGGGAGGGGAAGGGGGGAGGGGAAGGGGAGGGGGAGGAGGAAAGGGAGGAGAGGGGGGGGAGGGAGAGGAGGGAGGGGGGGAGAGGAAGGAGGAGGGGAGGAGGGGGGGGGGGGGGGGAGGGAGGGGGGAGGAGAGGGGAGGAGGGGAGAGGAGGGGGAGGGGGAGGAGGAGAGGGAAGGAGGAGGGAGGGGAGAGGGGAGGAGAGGGAGAGAGGGGGAGGGGGGGGGGGGGGGGGGGGGAAGGGGAGGAGGGAGGGGGAAAGGAGAAGGGGGGGAGGGGAGAGGAGGAGAGGGGAGGGGAGAGGAGGAGAGGGAGGGGAGGAGGGGAGGGGGAGGAGAGGGGGGAGGAAGGAGGGGGGGGGGAGGGGAGGAGGGGGAGGGAGGGAGGAGGGAGGGGGAGGGGAGAGGGAGGAGGGGGAGGAGAGGGGAGGAGGGGAGAGAGGGAGAGAGGGAGGAGAGAGGGAGGAAGGGGAGAGGGGAGAGGGGGGGGGGGGAGGGGGGGGGAGGAGGGGAAGGAGGGAGGGGAGAAGGGGGGGGAAGGGGAGGGGGGGAGGGAGGAGGGAGGGAGGGGGGGAGGGGAGGGGGGAGGGAGGGAGAGGGAGGGGAGGGGGAAGGAGGAGGGAAGAGGGGAGGGGGGGGAGGGGGGGGAGGGGAGGAGGAGGGGAGGGAAGGGGAGGGGAGGGAGGAAGGGGGGGGGGGAGGAGGAGGAGGGGGGGGGGAGGGAGGGAAGGAGGGGGGGGGGGGGGGGGGGAGGGAGGGGAGGGAGGAGGAGGAGGGGGGGGAGGAAGGAGAGGGAAGGGAGAGGGAGGGGAGAGGGGGGGAGGGGAGGGGAGGATAGGAGGAGGGAAGGAGGGGAGGGAGGAAGGGGAGGGGGGAGGAGGGAGGAGAGGGGGAGAGGGAGGGGGAGGAGGGAGGAGGGGAGGAGGGGAGAAGGGGAGGAGGGAGAGGAGGGGAGGGGGAAAGGGGGAGGGGGGGGGAGAGGGGGAGGGGGGGGGGGGAGAGAGGAGGGAGAGGGGGGGGGGGGAGGGGAGGGGAGGGGGGGAGGAAGGGGGGGAGGGAGAGGGGAGGAGGAGGGAGGGGAGGGGAGGGAGGAAGGGAGGGAGGGGAAGGAGGGAAGGGGGGAGGAGAGGAAGAGGGAGGGGGGGGGAGAGGGGGGGGGGAGGGAGGGAGAGGGGGGAGGAGGGGGAGGGAGGGAGGGGGAGGGAGAAGGGGGAAAAGAGGGGAAAGGGAGAGGAGGGGAGAGGAGAGGGGGGAGGAGAAGGGGGAGGAAAGGAAGGGAGGAAAGGAGGGAGAGGGGGAGGGGGGGAGGGGGGGGGGGGGGGGAAAAGGGGGGGGGGGGAGGGAGAGGGGAGGGGGGGAAGGGGGGGGAGGGGGAAGGGAGGAGGGGAGGGGGAGGGAGGAGGGGAGGGAGGGGGAGGGGAGGGAGGGGGGGGGGAGAGGGAGGAGGGGAGGGGAGGGAGGGGGAGGGGAAGGAGGGGGGAGGGAGAGAGGAGGAGGAAGGGGGGGAGGGGAGGAGGAGAGGAGGGGGAGAGAGGAAGGGGGAGGGGGAGGGGAAGAGGGAGGGAGGGGGGAGGGAGGAGGGGGAGGGAGGGAAAAGGGGGGGGGGGGGAAGGAGAGGAGGGAGGAAGGGGGAGGGGGAGGGGGGGGGAAGGGGAGAGGAGAGGATAGGGGGAGAGGGAAGGGGGAGGGGAGAGGGGAGGGGGGGAGGGGGGGGAGAGGAGGAGGGAGAGGGGGAGGGAGAGGAGAGGGGGAGGGGAGAGGGGGAGGGAGGGAAGGGAGAGGGGGAGGAGGGGAGGAGGGGGGGAGAGGGAAAGGGGGAGGGGGGGGGGGGGGAGGGAGGAGGGGGAGGGGAGGAGGAAAGGAGGGGAGAGGGAGAAAGGGGGGAGGAGAGGGAGGAGGAAGAGGGAGGGAGGGGAGAGGGAGGGAAGGGGGGGAGGAGGAGGGGAGGGAGAGGATTAGGAGGGGGAGGAGGGGAGGGAAGGGATTAAGGGAGAGAGAGGGAGGAGGGGGGGAGGAGAGGGGAGAGGGGAGAGGGATAGGGGGGAGGAGGAGGAGGAGGGAGGAAGGGGGGAGAGGAGAGGGAGAGGGGGAGGGGAAGGAGGGAGGATAAGAGAGGAGGAGGAGGGGAGAGGGGAGGGAAAGGGAGGAGGGATAAGGGGAGGGATAAGGGGGAGGAGGAGGAAGAGGAGGAGGAGGAAGGGGGGAGGGAAGGGGGAGGGGGAGGGGGGGGGAGGAGAGGAGGAGGGGAAGGAGGGAGGGATAAGAGGAGAGGAGAGGAAGGGGGAGGGATAGGGGGGAGGAGGGGGAGAGGGGGAGGAGGGAGGGGGGGGGGAGGGATAAGGGGGAGGGGGAGGAGGGAGAGGAGGGAAAGAAGGGGGAGGGGAGGAAGGGAGGAAGGGAGAGGGGGGAGGGAGGGGAGGGGGGGAGAGGGATAGGAGGGGGAGGGAGGGAGGGAGAGGGAGGGAGGAGGATAGGGAGGGGGGAGGAAGGAGGGGAGGGAGGAAGGAGGGAGGAGGAGGGAGGGGGGAGAGGGATAAGGAAGGGGAGGGAAGGGAGAGGGGAGGAGGAGGAGAGGGAGAGGGGGGAAGGAGGGAGGGGAGAAGGGGGGGGGGGGGGATAAGGGGGAGGGAGGGGGGGAGGGAGGGATAAGGGGGAGAGGGGGAAGGAGGGGGGAGAGGAGGATAGGAGGGGGGAGAGGGGAGGGAGAGGGGGGGAAGGAGGGGATAAGGAGGAAGGGGGGAGAGAGGGGGAGGGAGGAGGGAGAAGGGGAGGAGGGGGGAGGGGGGGAGGGATAAGGGGGAGAGGGAAGAAGAGGGAGGGGGAGAGGGATAAGGGGGAGAGGGGAGGGGGAGAAGGAGAGGGAGAGAGGATAAGGGAGAGGGATAAGGGGGAGAGGATAGGAGGGGGAGAGGGAGGGGGAGAGGGATAAGGGGAGATGGGGGATAAGGGGGGGAGGAGGGGGGGAGGGGAGGGGGAGAGGGAGGAGAGGGAAGGGGGGGAGGGAGAGGAGGGGGGGAGGGAGGATAGGAGGAAGGGGGATGGGGAGGGAGGGGGAGAGGGGGAGGGATAGGGGGGGAAGGGGGAGGGGGGGGGGAAGGGGATAAGGGGGAGGGATAGAGGGAGGAGAGGGGGAGGAGGAAGGGAGAGGGAGGAGGGGGGGAGGGGGAGGGGGGGGAGGGGAGAGGGAGAAAGGGGGAGAGGGATAAGGGGGAGGGGGGGGGAGGGGGAGAGGGATAAGGGGGGGGGATAAGGGGGGAGAGGGATAAGGGAGAGAGGGATAAGGGGGAGAGGGATAAGGGGGGGAGGGGGAGGAGGGGAGGGGATAAGGGGAGGGGGAGGGGGGGAGAGGGATAAGGGGGAGAGGGATGAGGGAGAGGGATAAGGGGGAGCGGGATGAGGGAGTGGGATATGGGGAAGCGGGATGAGGGGGGAGCGGGACAGGAAAGTGCGGGATAAGTGGGGGGGAGCGGGACAGGAAAGTGCGGGTGTGCTCATTGCAGTGCAGCACATCTGATTGGCTCTTTGTGCTGCCTCTCCTTCCTCCAGTCTGATCTCTGCTGTACAGTGACTACAAAGGGCTGATGGCGGCTCATTGTTTGGAATTTTCCTACAGATCTGCACTCGGAGTTCAGCTTTAAGTCTCTCCATTTGATCCGATCGATGCGTCCTCTGTGACCCCTCCCCCCCCCCCTCCAATATTTACTAATAAAGAATTCTTATCAGATTATTTGCTGTTCCATGTTTACTTCCAGTTCATTGACTCGCCGGTCGTTGTGATAAGAGAGACGAATATTTCTGAGCAGACACTCGGGAGACGTCAATGACGGAGAGCCGGCTGATGACACAACGCACATCGCAGGCGCCAAATCCCCTCGAGGAGAAGAAATCCTCCAATCACAGCGCTGTGCAAAAGTCTTAGGCAGGTGTGGAGGAATGCTGGACACACATTATACAATTTCCTTTAGATTTCCCTTCCGCCGGTGTTGTATCACTATCCGTCCCCCATCACCAAGTGTCCGAGGTGTACTGCGCATGCGCAGTACACAGGACGCCCATATTCCGAAAATTGCCGAGGATGAACGGCGCCTGCGCCGTGAGTCCACTTTCAAGCCCCCACCATCCAAGTGGACATAGAGTTAGAATATAAAAGTGCCGAGCGCAGCGAGGCCGTGCCCGATGCGTGGCGAGCGAAGCGAGCCCGCGAGGGGCCCTCTCAATTTGACTAACCCTATGTCTGCTTGGATGGTGGGGGCTTCTCCTCGACTCACGGCGCAGGCGCCGCTCATCTTCCGACAATTTCCGAAAATCTTCTGGATCCACACTGCGCATGCGCTGCGCATGCGCAAAAGACTTCGGACACCTAGTGACAGCCGGACACTTGGTGATAGAACACCGGCCTGACGGAATACAATGTGGGCGTGTCACAAGGGAGAGACACCATGGAGAGACACCATGGAGAGTCACCATGGAAAGACACCATGGAGAGACACCAGGGAGAGACACACCAGGGAGAGACACACCAGGGAGAGACACACCAGGGAGAGACACACCAGGGAGAGACACACCAGGGAGAGACACACCAGAGAGAGACACCATGGAGAGACACAAGGGAGAGACACAAGGGAGAGACACCATGGAGAGACACAACGGAGAGACACCACGGAGAGACACAAGGGAGAGACACAAGGGAGAGACACCAGGGAGAGACACCATGGAGAGACACAAGGGAGAGACACCAGGGAGAGACACAAGGGAGAGACACCATGGAGAGACACAAGGGAGAGACACAAGGGAGAGACACAAGGGAGAGACACCATGGAGAGACACCATGGAGAGACACAAGGGAGAGACCATGGAGAGACACAAGGGAGAGACACCATGGAGAGACACAAGGGAGAGACACCATGGAGAGACACCATGGAGAGACACAAGGGAGAGACACCATGGAGAGACACCAGGGAGAGACACCATGGAGAGACACAAGGGAGAGACACCATGGAGAGACACCATGGAGAGACACCATGGAGAGACACAAGGGAGAGACACCATGGAGAGACACAAGGGAGAGACACCATGGAGAGACACAAGGGAGAGACACAAGGGAGAGACACAAGGGAGAGACACAAGGGAGAGACACAAGGGAGAGACACAAGGGAGAGACACCATGGAGAGACACCATGGAGAGACACAAGGGAGAGACACCAGGGAGAGACACCATGGAGAGACACAAGGGAGAGACACAAGGGAGAGACACAAGGGAGAGACACAAGGGAGAGACACAAGGGAGATATTTTGCAGCAAGGTGTCTCCCCGGCAAAGATTTCATCGCGGACTGGAAAGAGGACAAAGAAACGGGCAACATTGAAGGGCGGAGCCGCCGTGGTCGGCCAATAATTGAGGAGTTTAGAAGGAAAGGGTTGGGACTTTAAATAAAACACGTTACACAGAGCTGGTAAAATATTTAATGGGACATTTATTATTTCATATATACAGTGAGGGGAAAAAGTATTCGATCGGCTGCTGATTTTGTGGCAAAGAAACGATCGGTCTACAATTTTATTGGTCGGTTTATTATAACAGTGAAAGACAAAATAACAACCAAAATATCCATAAAAACGCATTTCATCAAAGTTATAAATTGATTTGCATTTTAATGAGGGAAATAACTACTGTATTTATTTTTTTCCCCTTAAAATCAGGAGGAAATCGTGGGTGCGTGTTATACGCCGATCCACGCCGATCCCCCGCTGATTGTTTTGAAACAAGCAAGCGGAGCCGAGATACAGAAAGCTGAGAGTACTTCGGCTATTCTCGGCTCCTCTCGCAATCAGTGGAGGTGGTCAGTGTAAATCCCCATTACATTGGTGGCCAGTGTAAATCCCCATTACATTGGTGGCCAGTGTAAATCCCCATTACATTGGTGGTCAGTGTAAATCCCCATTACATTGGTGGTCAGTGTAAATCCCCATTACATTGGTGATATTACATACCAGACCCTTTATCCGAGCACGCAACCTGGCAGGCCGCAGGAAAAGAGGGGGGGACGAGTTCTACTGGGAGATTTACTAAGACCGGAGAGTGCGGAATACGGTGCAGCTCCGCATGGCGGCCAATCAGCTTCTACCTTCACATTCTTCAATCAAGCTTTGACAATAAATCCTAGAAGCTGATTGGTTCCTCTGTAGAGCTGCACCACATTCTGTAAAACAACTCCAATGTCTGTATCCCATCCCCCGCAGGAGCCGCTGCACAGCCAGGCACACCGCATTTCCACAGACTGTTTTTGTATTTTATTATTAATAAGTTTGGAGGGGGATGGGAATGGTTACATAATATATATATATATACTGTACAGAATGTTGCGGGATGGAAGGACGGTTACATAAGAGGCTGGCTCCGCCCCCTGACATTGGACGCTGTTTGCTCAGCCGTGTGATATCCGGACCAATGGGGTCCTCTGCAGATGTTTGCTCTCAGGGGGCGACGCTCTGCAATCATTTCTTATGTAAAGAAAGTCAAACATTTCTGAGAAGAGTCTCTATGGGGGGGGGAGGGGAGGTCTGTGGAATACGATCGTTCCTCCATAGCGCCCGTTCTCATCCCTGAAATCATTTGCCCCCCGTGGTGAGATTAGAGGAGGGCGATCGGAAAAGTGACCCTCCCCCCCCCCCACAGGGGTGGTCAGAATTCCCCTCGCCGTCATGCCATTGGTTCTGTCAGGTGGAATTGGACCGGAACCATCAGATAAGAAGCGGCTGGAGGAACCCGGATGAGAAAGGCGGGGCTATACCCCAAACCTTAAAGGGGAACTCCGCCCAGAAATATTCTATTCATTTATTGGGCTCTAAATACCCCTCCCCCTCCCCCTCTATAGACCAGAAATATACTGAACATCTATTCATTCCTGCGCTGCACCGATAAACTACTAATATACACCGTATACAAACACCAACACGTGTCATAGAATAAAGAGCAATCAATGATCAGATGTGAGATGTCTCAAGCTCCACCCATTGCTCTCCACCCCTGTTCTTTTTGGCTCCCCCCCCAGTGCTCTCCACTCCCCCCTGCATTTTGCCCCACCCATGTGCTCTCCAACCCCGCCACTGCTTTCCACCCCTGTACTTTCTGCCCCCCACTGGTGTTCTCAAGCTACCCCCCATTGCTCTTCAGTCCTGTTTTTCTGCCCCCCCCCCCCAGTGCTCGAAAGCTCCCGTCCAGTGCTCTTCGCCACCCCACACTCTTACCCCCCCCCCCAGTGCTCTCAGTCTCCCGTGATCTCCACCCCTGTTCTTTTTGCCCCCCAGCACCTTCCGCAGAAAGAATACACTAAGGTAAGGGGGGGGGGGGTTACTGATATAAGGGGGAAATCCTTTATATCAGAGCCCCCTTACATTATCGTATTCACTCCCCCCCCTTACATCAGTGACCCCCCCCCCCCTCAGACTGGCCTGGCGGTGCCGTCACTGACCTCCTCTCAGGTGCACCAATCAGGGCTCAGTCAGTCGGCTCCGGGTTGGTGGCTCTGGTTTTATCCTATAGTCTCCTCTCCACAGTCCACACATGTCTGACTTCTCCCATCACCCCCATCCTGGCGGCGCTCCCACTCTTCACTCCTCTCCAGACTCCCTCAGAGGCTGCAGACATGATACAAGAGCTCAATGCAGCCTCACTGTGCCCATGAATGCAGCCTCTCCTGTGCCCATCAAATGCAGCTTTACTGTGCCCATCATTGCAGCCTCTCCTGTGCCCCATGTCCCAGTCTGCAGTCCCTGTCTGTGGGAAGGTGTGTTGTTGATGCTCGGGTACAGTACCTTGCATGGCCAGCAGGATATCCATGATGGCAGCAGCAGGCAGGGGCTGTTCTCGTTTTGGATGGGGGCAGGGCTCCTTCCAGAGGATCTGTTTGCTGGGAGGTGGAGTGGTCCCCGGGCCACCTGCACCTTCAGCCATCCTCACTTTCTGGCCCCAGTCAGCCTGTCCTCTGGTCCTGGGGAGTGGAGAGCACTGAGTGGGAGCTGGAGAGAAGGGGGAGCAGAGAGTACTGGCGGGGTTGGAGAGCACATGGGTGGGTGCAAAGAGCAGGGGGGAGTGGAGAGCACTGGCGGGGGGCAAAAAGAACAGGGGTGGAGATCACGGGAGACTGAGAGCACTGGGGGGGTAAGAGTGTGGGGGTGGCGAAGAGCACTGGACGGGAGCTTTCGAGCACTGGGGGGGGGGCAGAAAAACAGGACTGAAGAGCACTGGGGGGTACAAAGAGCAGGGGGGAGTGGAGAGCAATGGGGGGTAGCTTGAGAACACCAGTGGGGGGCAGAAAGTACAGGGGTGGAAAGCAGTGGCGGGGTGGGAGAGCACATGGGTGGAGCTTGAGAGCACTGGGGGGGAGAAAGAACAGGGGTTGATAGAACTGTGGGGGTTGGGGGCTGGAGAGTGTGGTGGGGGAACAGAGCACTGGGGGGAGCACAAGGAGAACTGGGGGGGGGGGGCAGTAAAAGAAGTTGGATAGGAGGAGAACACAGAGCCGGCCAGCTCCGTGATCACAGGAGGAGGAGAGAGGGGAGCACCCAGGGCAGGCGGCCTACTGGGAAATGTCCCGGTATCCCAGTCCGGCCCTGCAAATAAATATGTGAAAAGTGTGGGGGGAGGGGCATTTGTATGGCGCCCCCCGGAGTCAATACTTTGTAGAACCCCCTTTCTCTACAAGTCTTTTTGGGGGTGTCTCTACCAGCTTTGCCCATCTAGAGAGGACATTTCTGCCCATTCTTCTTCTTTGTAAAATATCTCAAGCTCTGTCAGATTGGATGGAGAGCGTCTGTGATCAGCAATTTTCAAGTCTTGCCACAGATTCTCAATGGGATTTAGGTCTGGACTGTGACTGGGCCATTCTAACACATGAATATGCTTTGATGTAAACCATTCCATTGTAGCTCTGGCTGTATGTTTCGGGTCGTTGTCCTGCCGGAAGGTGACCCTCCCCCCCAGTCTCAAGTCTTTTGCAGACTGTAATGCGGCGTACACACGGTCAGAATTCTCGTCGGAAAAAGCTCTGATGGTTTTCCCGTCGAAATTCCGACGGAATTTCGCTCAAACTGTGTTGCCTACACACGGTCACACCAAATTCCGATGGTCAGTAACACAGCGGCATAAAACACGTTCGACAGCACTATAAAAGGGAAGTTTATTGTTTCCAAGCATGCGTCGGAATTTTCCGTGTCGGAATTGCATACACACGATCGGAAAATCCGATAGAAAGGTTTTCCGTCGGAAAAATTAAGAACAGGTTCTCAATCCAAAGTCCGTCGGAAATTCCGACAGAAAAAGACCGATGGGCGTACACACGGTAGGAAAATCCGATGAAAAGCTCCCATCGGACTGTTTCCATCGGAAATTCCGACCGTGTGTACGCCGCATTACAGGTTTTCTTCTAAGATTGTCCTGTATTTGTCTCCATCCATCTTCCCATCAACTCTGACCAGCTTCCCTGTCCCTGCTGAAGAAAACCATCCCCACCACATGATGCTGCCACCACCATGTCTCACAGTGGGGATGGGGTGTTCAGGGGGATGGGCAGTGTTAGTTTTCCCCACACATAGCGTTTTGCTTTTAGGCCATAAAGTAGAATTTTGGTGTCATGTGAGCAGATCACCTTCTTCCACATGTTTGCTCCCCTCCCCCACATGGCTTCTCACAAACTACAAACAGGACTTCTTATGACTTTCTTTCTCCAATGTCTTTCTTCTTGTCACTCTTCCATAAAGGGCAGATTTGTGGAGAACACGACTAATAGTTGTCCTGTGGACAGACTCTCCCCCCTGAGCTGTGGATCTCTGCAGCTCCTCCAGAGTTACCATGGACCTCTTGGCTCTTCTCTGATGAATGCTCTCCTTGCCCGGCCCGGTCAGTTTAGGTGGACGGCCATGTCTTGGTAGGTTGGCAGTTGTGCCCATACTCTTTCCATTTTCCGATGATGGATTGAACAGAGCTCCATGAGATGGTCAAAGCTTGGGAGATTTTATTATAACCTAACCCTGCTTTATACTTCTCCACAACTCTATCCCTGACCTGTCTGGTGTGTTCCTTGGCCTTCATGATGCTGTTTGTTCACTAAGGTTCTCTAACAAACCTCTGAGGGCTTCACAGAACAGCTGTATTTATACTGAGATTAAATGACACACAGGTGGACTCCATTTACTAATTAGGTGACTTCTGAAGGCAATTGGTTCCTCTAGATTTTAGTTATCAGAGTAAAGGGGGCTGAATACAAATGCCACCCCCCCCCCCCCCCCCCACACTTTTCACATATTTATTTGTATCATTTTCCTTCCACTTCACAATTATGTGACACTTTGTGTTCATCACATAAAATCCCAATAAAATACATTTATGTTTTTGGTTGTAACAAAATGTGGGGAATGTCAAGGGGTGTGAATACTTTTTCCAGGCTCTGTATATACTCCAGCAGGGGAAGGCATTGATTGGAGGAGAGCGCAGTGGTGAAAGGTGGGTGGAGTCACAATGTATTGCCCCGCCCCCATAGAGGACACACAGGGGGGAGGGGAGAAGAAATGTCACATAATAACTGTATAGAGGAATAAATTGGAAACTTTATTTTGTATTTTTCACATGGAAATAATAATTATATAAAAATACAGCAAATTATTATTTCTATAAGAAAGGCGGAGCCAAAACATTCCCTGATTATTGTTTACAAACGTTTTATTGTATAATTATCATTTATATATTCCATAGACAGATATCAGAAGTAACAATAATACGTGAAGCGTCACCCCGGACTTTTCTGGGATCTCCTCCTCCTCCTCCTCCTCGTGGCTCGTCGGTCGGTGTCTGGGGGGTTCCCGGGATTTGTATCCGGTGACTTCAGAGCCGACACATAAATGTCCTTTTGAGGATTTTTATTTTGCAGGGATAACATCCAACATAACACAGTCTCAGGTGGGAATAGAGATGGGAATAGAGATGGGAATAGAGAGGTGGGAATAGAGAGGTGGGAATAGAGGTGGGAATAGAGGTGGGAATAGAGGTGAGAATAGAGGTGGGAATAGAGATGGGAATAGAGGTGGGAATAGAGGTGGGAATAGAGGTGGGAATAGAGGTGGGAATAGAGGTGGGAATAGAGATGGGAATAGAGGTGGAATTAGAGATGGGAATAGAGATGGGAATAGAGATGGGAATAGAGGTGGGAATAGAGGTGGGAATAGAGGTGGGAATAGAGGTGGGAATAGAGGTGGGAATAGAGGTGGGAAGAGAGGTGGAATAGAGGTGGGAATAGAGGTGGGAATAGAGGTGGGAATAGAGAATAGAGGTGGGAATAGAGGTGGGAATAGAGGTGGAATAGAGAATGGAATAGAGATGGGAATAGAGGTGGGAATAGAGATGGGAATAGAGGTGGGAATAGAGATGGGAATAGAGGTGGGAATAGAGGTGGGAATAGAGGTGGGAATAGAGGAATAGGGAATAGAGGTGGGAATAGAGATGGGAATTAGAGATGGGAATAGAGTGGGAATAGAGGTGGGAGAATAGATGGGTAGGAGATGGGAATAGAGGTGGGTGGGAATAGAGATGGGAATAGAGATGGGAATAGAGATGGGAATAGAGGTGGGATATGGGAATAGAGGAGGGAATAGAGATGGGAATAGAGATTAGAGATGGGAATTAGAGATGGGAATAGAGGTGGGAATTTTAGAGGTGGGGAATAGAGGTGGGAATAGAGATGGAATTAGAGATGGAATTAGAGATGGAATTAGAGGTGGGGAATAGAGAGGTGGGAATAGAAGGTGGGATGGGAATAGAGATGAGGGAATAGAGATGGGAATAGAGGTGGGAATTAGAGTGGGAATGGGAATAGAGATGGGGAATTAGATGGGATAGAGAGGGAATTAGAGGTGGGAATAGAGGTGGGAATAGAGGTGGGAATAGAGATGGAATTAGAGATGGAATTAGAGATGGAATTAGAGGTGGGAATAGAGGTGGGAATAGAGGTGGGAATAGAGGTGGGAATAGAGGTGGGAATAGAGGTGGGAATAGAGATGGGAATAGAGGTGGGAATAGAGGTGGGAATAGAGGTGGGAATAGAGGTGGGAATAGAGATGAGAATAGAGGTGGGAATAGAGATGGGAATAGAGATGGGAATAGAGGTGGGAATAGAGATGGAATTAGAGATGGGAATAGAGGTGGGAATAGAGGTGGGAATAGAGGTGGGAATAGAGATGTGGGAATAGAGGTGGGAATAGAGGTGGGAATAGAGGTGGGAATAGAGGTGGGAATAGAGGTGGGAATAGAGGTGGGAATTAGAGATGGGAATAGAGGTGGGAATAGAGGTGGGAATAGAGATGGGAATAGAGGTGGGAATAGAGGTGGGAATAGAGGGAATAGAGGTGGGAATAGAGGTGGGAATAGAGAGGTGGGAATAGAGATGGGAATAGAGGTGAGAATAGAGGTGGGAATAGAGATGGGAATAGAGATGGGAATAGAGGTGGGAATAGGGGTGGGAATAGAGGTGGGAATAGAGGTGGGAATAGAGGTGGAAATAGAGATGGGAATAGAGAGATGGGAATAGAGATGGGAATAGAGATGGGAATA
This sequence comes from Lithobates sylvaticus, assembly GCA_028564925.1. Lineage (NCBI taxonomy): Eukaryota > Metazoa > Chordata > Amphibia > Anura > Ranidae > Lithobates > Lithobates sylvaticus. The sequence goes on along the minus strand of CM053029.1, from coordinate 601,336,270 downwards.
GAGGTGGGAATAGAGGTGGGAATAGAGGTGGGAATAGAGGTGGGTATAGAGGTGGGAATAGAGGTGGGAATAGAGATGAGAATAGAGATGGGAATAGAGATGGGAATAGAGATGGGAATAGAGATGGGAATAGAGATGGGAATAGAGATGGGAATAGAGGTGGGAATAGAGATGGGAATAGAGATGAGAATAGAGGTGGGAATAGAGGTGGGAATAGAGGTGGGAATAGAGGTGGGAATAGAGGTGGGAATAGAGGTGGGAATAGAGATGGGAATAGAGGTGGGAATAGAGGTGGGAATAGAGGTGGGAATAGAGGTGGGAATAGAGGTGGGAATAGAGATGGGAATAGAGATGGGGAATAGAGATGGGAATAGAGATGGGAATAGAGGTTTGGGAATAGATGGTGGAATAGAGATGGGAATAGAGGTGGGGAATTAGAGGTGGGAATAGAGATGGGAATAGAGGTGGGAATAGAGGATGGGAATAGAGATGGGAATAGAGGTGGGAATAGAGATGGAATTAGAGATGGAAATAGAGGTGGGAATAGAGGATGGGAATAGAGGTGGGAATAGAGGTGGGAGAATATGAGGTGGGAATAGAGGTGGGAATAGAGATGGAGATAGAGGTGGGAATAGAGGTGGGAATAGAGGTCGGGAATAGAGCTGGGAATAGGATGGAATAGAGATGGGATTTAGAGATTGAATAGAGGTGGAATAGAGGTGGGAATTGGGAATTAGAGGTGGGAGCATAGAGGTGTAGAATAGAGGTGGGGAAAGAGGTGGGAATAGAGGTGGGAATAGAGGTGGGTGTGAGATAGAGGTGGGAATAGAGGTGGGAATAGAGAGGATAGAGATGGGAATAGAGATGGGAATAGAGAGGAGTGGAATAGAGATGGGAATAGAGATGAGATGGAATAGAGGTTAGAGATGGGAATAGAGGTGGGAATAGAGGTGGGAATAGAGGTGGGAATAGAGGTGGGAAATAGAGGTGGGAATAGAGGTGGGAATAGAGGTGGGAATAGAGGTGGGAATAGAGGTGGGAATAGAGGAATTGGAATCGAATAGATGGGAATAGAGGTGGGAATAGAGATGGGAATGTGGGAATAGGGATGGGAGAGGTGGGAATAGAGGTGGGAATAGAGATGGGAATTAGAGATGGGAATTAGAGATGGGAATAGAGGTGGGAATAGAGAGGTAGAGGGAATAGAGGTGGGAATAGAGGTGGGGAGGTGGGAATAGAGATGGGAATAGTGGGAATTAGAGGTGGGAATAGAGATGGGAACTAGAGGTGGGAATAGAGAGGGGAATAGAGATGGGAATAGAGATGGGAATAGAGGTGGGAATAGAGGTGGGAATAGAGATGGGAATAGAGATGGGAATAGAGTGGGAATAGATGTGGGAATAGAGATGGAATAGAGATGGGAATAGAGATGGAAATAGAGATGGAATTAGAGATGGGAATAGAGATGGGAATAGATATGGGAATAGAGATGGGAATAGAGGTGGGAATAGAGATGGGAATAGAGATGGAATTAGAGATGGAATAGAGGTGGGAATAGAGGTGGGAATAGAGGTGGGAATAGAGGTGGGAATAGAGGTGGGAATAGAGGTGGGAATAGAGATGTGAATAGAGATGGGAATAGAGATGGGAATAGAGGTGGGAATAGAGATGGGAATAGAGTTGGGAATAGAGATGGGAATAGAGATGGGAATAGAGATGGGAATAGAGGTGGGAATAGAGATGGGATTAGAGGTGGGAATAGAGATGGGAATAGAGATGGAATAGAGGTGGGAATAGAGGTGAGGTGGGAATAGAGGTGGAATAGAGGTGGGAATAGAGGTGGGAATAGAGGTGGGAATAGAGGTGGGAATAGAGGTGGGAATAGAGGTGGGAATAGAGGTGGGAATAGAGAGGGAATAGAGGTGGGAATAGAGGTGGGAATAGAGGTGGGAATGGAGGTGGGAATAGAGATGGGAATTAGAGATGGGAATTAGAGGTGGGAATAGAGGTTGGGAAATAGAGGTGGGAATAGAGGTGGGAAGAGAGGTGGGAATAGAGATGAGGAATAGAGGTGGGGAATAGAGGTGGGAATTAGAGGTGGGAATAGAGAGAATAGAGGGGGATTAGAGATGGGAATAGAGAGAGATGGGAATAGAGATGGGAATAGAGATGGGGAATAGAGATGGGAATAGAGGAATGGGATGGGAATAGAGATGAATTAGAGGTGGGAATAGAGGATGGAATAGAGGATGGGAATAGATATAAGGGGTGGGAATAGAGGTGGGAATAGAGGTGGAATGGGTGGGAGGTGGAATAGAGAGAATGGAGAATAGGGTGATTGAGATGGGAATAGTATTAGGTGGAATAAGAATGGGAATGGAATAGGTGGGAATAGAGGTGGGAATAGAGATGGAATAGAGGTAGAGATGGAATTAGAGATGGGGAATAGAGGTGGAATAGAGATGAGAATAGAGGATGGGAATAGATGGAATTGAGATTAGAGATGGGAATAGAGTTGGGAATAGAAATAGAGAATGGGAATAGAGAAAGAGGTGGGAATAGAGTGGGAAGAGGAGATGGGAATAGAGATGATGGGATAAGAGATAGAGGTGGGAATAGAGATAGAGGGGAATATGGGATTGAGGGTGGGAAGAGGGTGAGGTGGGATAATAGAGGTGGGAATGAGGGAATAGAGGGATAGAGGGATAGAGGTGGAATGAGATGAAGATGGGAAATAGAGGTGGGAAATAGATAGAGGTGGAATAGAGATGGGAAAAATAGAGATGGGAATAGAGATGGGAATAGGAATGGGAATAGAGATGGGGAATAGAGATGGGAATAGAGATGGGATTAGAGGGTGGGTATTAGAGATGGGAATAGAGATGGGAATATTAGAGATGGGAATAGAGTTAGAGATGGGAATAGAATTAGAGATAGAGGTGGGAATAGAGGTAGAGATGGGAATTAGAGTTTGGGTTGGGTGGGTGGGAATTGTTTTTTCTTGGGATTTCTTTTGGGATTGTTTTTAGAGATGGATTTGTTGGTGTTTTCTCGGTCATTATTCTTGGATGGGTATCTTGGTGTTCTGTTAGAGGTGGGTCATTATTTTTTTGGGATGGGATGGGTTGATTATGGATTTGTGCTTTGCACAGTGGTTTCTGCGGAGATTCATTTTTGTATGGCTTTATTGGAATAGAGATAGATTTTGGGAATAGAGTATTTTTGTATGGAATAGTAATTAAGTGTTGGGAATGGGTGGTGTTTTTGGGCTTTTCACAGGGACTTCTTTGGATTTTTTCGTTTTCGTGAGGTTGTGGGGACGGTTTTCTTATGTTTTTTGGATGAGGAGGGAATGGGGAATGAGATGGGAATAGAGGTGGGAATAGAGGTGGGAATAGAGATGGAATTAGAGATGGGAATTAGAGGTGGGGAATAGAGATGGGAATAGAGGATGGGAATAGAGATGGCAATAGAATAGAGATGGGAATAGAGGTGGGCAGACTTGGGTGGGAATAGAGGTGGGAATAGAGGTGGGAATAGATTGGGAAAAAGGGGATGGTTGGGAATAGGGGATGAGTGGGAAGGTGGGAAATATGGGAAAATGGGAATTGAATGGAATGAGTGGGAAATGGAAAGAGGGGTGGGGGAATGGGTTGGGATAGGTGGGAATTTTTAATTAATTTGGGTATTAATTATTTAGTAAGATGTTTAGGGGATGTATGGTATAAATTTTATTATTGGTTTTATTGGATTGGTTTTGTTTTTAGATTAATGAGGGAATGTTAATTTGGGAAATTTAAATTATTAGGAATAGGGTTTTTGGTGGGAATTGAGGTTTTAGGGAATTTATTAGGGGGGGGTATTGGGTTTTTAAGGGATGGGGTTAGGGGAAAGATTTTTAGATTTAGGGGTGTTGGGGATTTTTTTATTATTTTATTTGGGTTTTTGGGGGGTTTTTTTGTGGTTTTGATTTGGTTTTTGGGTTTTGGTTGTTTATGTGGAATTAGGGGGGATTGGGGGTTTTATTATTTATAGGTGGTTAGTTTATATCGTTATTTTATTAGGTATGGGATTTTTTGGGTTATTTATTTAGTGGGGTTATTGGGGTTTTTGTTGGGAGTTGGGTTTATGGGGAATGTATTAATTATGGGTTAGGGATTTTAATTTGGGTTTTTGGGGGATAGGATGGGTTAGGAGGGGTTTAAAATTTTATGTTTAATTATTTAAAATTTAATTATGGGGATTGATTTTTTTATTTTAAATTATGGGTGAGGGGGTTTTTTTGGATATTTTTATTGGGTTTGTTAGATTTATTATTAGTGGGATTTTAAATTTTGATATTGGAATGTTATTTTATTTATTTTATTTTATAATTTTTTTTAAATTTGGGGTTGAAGGGTTATAATTTATTTAAAATTTTTTTGGGAATGTTTTTATGGGTTTTTATTTATTTTAATTTTTTGTTGGATTATATTAGTGGTTGGGGGGTTTTGGGTTCTTGTGGAGATTATTTAGTAATTTATTTTATTGTTGAGGTTGAGTTTTTTGGGAATTTATTGTATAGGGTTTGTTGGATTTTTTTTGGAATGATTTATGTTTTTTCTGGGGGAAAATTTAACGGATCACTAGGATTTATTTTGATCCCTTTAAGTATTAATGTTAAAATGTGGGTTAGGTTTATTGGTGGGAATTTTGGGTTTTGGGATTTTTATTTATCAATTAGGAGGGAAATTTTTATTTTTAGAAAATTTTATATTAATTAATAATTATGGAATTAGATTATTAATTAAATTTATTAGAGGGGAAAAATTTAATGGGTTAATTTTATATTATTATGAGGGGGTAATAAATTAGGGATTTAAAATTATTGGTTGGAAAAGTATTGATGATATTTTAAATTTTAAAATAAAGAATAAAAATTTATATTTGGGGTCATGATAAAGGTATTTGTTTTGGTAATTATGGGTAGTTTTTTTTTTATTAATTGGAGTTATATTAAATTTAAGGGAATTGTTAAATGAAATTGATTTTAAATTGGTAAGGATGTTTTTAGAGTTATATTGAAAGATTATGATTGATTTTGGATTTTATATTTAATTGGAAGTATGTTAGTTATTAATTGGATTAATCGAATTTAATGGATTAAAAAATTAGAAAAAAATGGGGTTAGGTTGTTAGTGAATGGGTTTATTTATAAGGGTTTAAGTGGAATGAGTTAAAATCCATAAAAAATGGGGATTGATAGTTAATTATGGGTTATTTAGGAAAATAGGTTTTTATTGGGATATTTATATTAAAATAAATTTGAAATTTAAAATGGAAAGATGAATGATTGAATAAATTATGGGATAGGATAATGAAAATTAAAGAAGAATTGATATTGGCATTAAAATTGGAATGGATAGGATGAATTGATTAGAATGGTTAATATTAGGGATGGTTTAATAGTAATTTGAAATTTATTTTTTTTAATGGGGGGAATGTAGTGGAAAAATTTTATTTAAATAAAATTAAAGTGTTTAATAAAAATTTAGGATTTATTAAAATAAATGGGTATTATATTTTATTTATGAGTGGGAAAGAGTGAATAATTAATCATATTTGGGGTGGAAAAATGGATAATGTGAATTTATGTAATTTAATTAAATTATTTAATATTATTTTTCCCAAATTAATTTATTATTATATTATAAATTAATTTAAAAATTTAAATTTATTGATATTAAAAATTAGGGGAAAAAATATTTTTAAAAGGAGTAATTAAATAATCGATTAAATAATGTATGAGTTTGATTTGTTTTGAGGTAAAATATTAAGTTATATGAATGATTATTATGGAATTATTAATAATATTATTTATTAAAGGATATTAAGAGGTGATAGGAATAGGGAAAATGGATGAGGTTAATCTATGATTGGAATTTGATATTGAGTTTAATTAAATTATAATTATTTAAATTAATAAAAGGAATATTGGATTATTGATATAATTAGATAATTAAAGGTAAATAGATAAGAGCTATTGAATTGAATAGATAGGGAATTTAAAAAATGGATATTGGAAAAAATATTTTAAATGGGAATATTATGGATTATGGATTGATTTATTAAGTGGGTTTTTTTAATGATAAATAATATTGAATTTGAATAATTAAATAATTTTCAATAAATTTTAAATTATTAATTTAATTTTTAAAAAAATTTTAAAAACAATAATAGGCACGGGGTAACTCACCTTTTTTACTCTCATCCCGGGCTCTAACCCCCCAATCCACGCCAGTGGGGCCCCCACTGGGACCCAACCAAATTTTGCACCAACTTCCGAAAAATTCAAATCCGCCACAGCTGATTGACGTATTAAGTTGAACTTCACTTTCCCCTCCGCTCTTGGGAACCCGGAAATTTCTTAGTGGTCCACATCTTGTTCCAGGCTCTTTCCCCAGCATTCGCCCTCCTCCGATCCTCCCGTTACTTGTCCATTCCGCTCATTCCGAAAGCAACCGGACACTCGGGACACCTCCGAATCCTCCTTCAGTTACTGGGCCTCAAACTAGCCAGTTCCGAGGCTCGGGAACAGACGGATCCCCACCCCCGACCATGAGGGCCTCGGGGGCTGGTCGGATTGACCATGCTTGCGGGGGAGCAGACACTCCTGGGCCCGGGACCCCTGACAGGGTAGGTCCGGACCGGAACCAGGAATCAAAGAGCAAGCCGAACCCAGAACACGTGACTTCAGCACATTAAATACCCCTTCCCAGAATACACAGCAAGGCCAGACACGCCCACTGATTGGTTCCGGGAAAGATTGGTACCCAACACATCCAACCAGGATTGGTTCTCAGCCTGTCACAGGAGCCTCACTGCACCAATCACCAGGCAGAACTCCAGTACAGCCAGACTGATGCCAAAGTAATTCTGTACAATTTCCCCCCAGAACTCCGTTACAGTTCAGGAAAACTAGATTTGCACTGATAGCGCAGACTCAGCAAAGTTCCGGCGCTACATTTATATATAATCTAAAATAATAAGATATAATAAGAGGGATAAGGGGGAGAGGCATAAGGGGGAGAGGCATAAGGGGGAGAGGGATAGGGGGAGGGTGAGGGATAAGGGGGAGCGGGATAAGGGGAGAGGGATAAGGGGGAGAGGGATAAGGGGGAGAGGGATAAGGGGGAGAGAGAGAAGGGGGAGAGGGATAAGGGGGAGAGGGATAAGGGGGAGAGGGAAAAGGGGGAGAGGGATAAGGGGGAGAGGGATAAGGGGAAGAGGGATAAGGGGGAGAGGGATAAGGGGGAGAGGGATAAGGGGGAGAGGGATAAGGGGAGAGAGAGATAAGGGGGAGAGGGATAAGGGGGAGAGGGATAAGGGGGAGAGGGATAAGGGGGAGCGGGATGAGGGGGAGCGGTATGAGGGAGAGAGGGATAAGGGGGAGAGGGATAAGGGGAAGCGGGATGAGGGGGGAGCGGGACAGGAAAGTGCGGGATAAGTGGGCGTGCTCATTGCAGTGCAGCACATCTGATTGGTTCTTTGTGCTGCCTCTCCTTCCTCCAGTCTGATCTCTGCTGTACAGTGACTACAAAGGGCTGATGGCGGCTCATTGTTTGGAATTTTCCTACAGATCTGCACTCGGAGTTCAGCTTTAAGTCTCTCCATTTGATCCGATCGATGCGTCCTCTGTGACCCCTCCCCCCCCCCCCTCCAATATTTACTAATAAAGAATTCTTATCAGATTATTTGCTGTTCCATGTTTACTTCCAGTTCATTGACTCGCCGGTCGTTGTGATAAGAGAGACGAATATTTCTGAGCAGACACTCGGGAGACGTCAATGACGGAGAGCCGGCTGATGACACAACGCACATCGCAGACACCAAATCCCCCCGAGGAGAAGAAATCCTCCAATCACAGCGCTGTGCAAAAGTCTTAGGCAGGTGTGGAGGAATGCTGGACACACATTATACAATTTCCTTTAGATTTCCCTTCCGCCGGCCTGACGGAATACAATGTGGGCGTGTTCAGGTGACCTCATAGTAGATGGATTTGGATTGTATAATGTGTGGCCGGCGTAGGAATGACCGCAGAAGAAAAATCCAATCGATATTTGGTGTGACCCCCCCCCCCCCCACCCACCGGCTTCAATCCTCACACTCGTATAAGGTCAGGGATAATGTAGGATTAGGCAGGTGTACGATTATCCAATTATACCAAGCAAGTGCTAATGATCATCAATTTCATATGTAGGTTGTGGGAGGCGGAGCCTGGGGGAGGAGCAGCCAAACTCTGCTAGTGAGGTGAGGTTGTGGAAGACGGTTTCATGTCACACCATGAAGAGACAACAGGGAGAGACACACCAGGGAGAGACACACCAGGGAGAGACACACCAGGGAGAGACACACCAGGGAGAGACACCAGGGAGAGACACCATGGAGAGACACCATGGAGAGACACCATGGAGAGTCACCATGGAGAGTCACCATGGAGAGTCACCATGGAGAGTCACCATGGAAAGACACCATGGAAAGACACCATGGAAAGACACCAGGGAGAGACACACCAGGGAGAGACACACCAGGGAGAGACACACCAGGGAGAGACACACCAGGGAGAGACACACCAGGGAGAGACACACCAGGGAGAGACACACCAGGGAGAGACACCATGGAGAGACACAACAGAGAGACACAAGGGAGAGACACCATGGAGAGACACAAGGGAAAGACACCATGGAGAGTCACCATGGAAAGACACCATGGAGAGTCACCATGGAGAGACACAAGGGAGAGACACCATGGAGAGACACCATGAAGAGACACAAGGGAGAGACACCATGGAGAGACACAACGGAGAGACACCATGGAGAGTCACAAGGGAGAGACACCATGGAGAGACACAAGGGAGAGACACCATGGAGAGACACAACAGAAAGACACAAGGGAGAGACACAAGGGAGAGACACAAGGGAGAGACACAAGGGAGAGACACAAGGGAGAGACAACAGAAAGACACAACGGAGAGACGCCAGGGAGAGACGCCAGGGAGAGCCGCCAGGGAGAGACACCAGGGAGAGACACCATGGAGAGACACCATGGAGAGACACAAGGGGGAGACACCATGGAGAGACACAAGGGGGAGACACAAGGGGGAGACACAAGGGGGAGACACAAGGGGGAGACACAAGGGGGAGACACAAGGGGGAGACACCATGGAGAGACACAAGGGGGAGACACAAGGGGGAGACACCATGGAGAGACACCATGGAGAGACACCATGGAGAGACACCATGGAGAGACACCATGGAGAGACACAAGGGAGAGACACAAGGGAGAGACACCATGGAGAGACACAAGGGAGAGACAGAAGGGAGATGATCGAAGACTGCGGTTGGGTGTGTAGTGTGTTATCTTCTCGCGTCGGTATTGAGGAGCGTCTCCATGGGTGCATTTGTGGGTGAGGCAGAGGGTCTTGAATGTAATCCGATTCTTTACGGTTAGCCAATGTAGGCTCCTCCAGGCGGTGGAGATGGATTCCCAGGGCTTTTTTCCTGTTATCAGTCTTGCCGCCGTGTTTTGGATGAGTTGTAAGTGCGCAAGTTGATTTTGGGGTAATCCTATGTAGAGGGAAGGATCATTAATGGAGGTGGGGAGAGAAGGCTCATTGATGGAGGTGGGGGGGAAGGCACATTGATGGAGATGGGAAGGGAAGGCTCATTGATGGAGGTGGGGAGGGAAGGCTCATTGATGGAGGTGGGGTGGGAAGGCTCTTTGATGGAGGTGTGGAGGGATGGCTCATTGATGGAGGTGGGGGAGGGAAGGCTCTCATTGATGGAGGTGGGGAGGGAAGGCTCATTGATGGAGGTGTGGAGGGAAGGCTCATTGATGGTGGGGGGAGGGAAGGCTCATTGATGGAGGTGGGGGGGAGGCTCATTGATGGAGGTGGGGAGGGAAGGCTGTATATACAGGGAGTATCGGTGATCGGTGTATATACAGGGAGTAGTGGTGATCGGTGTATATACAGGGAGTAGCGGTGATCGGTGTATATACAGGGAGTAGCGGTGATCGGTGTATATACAGGGAGTAGCGGTGATCGGTGTATATACAGGGAGTAGCGGTGTATATACAGGGAGTAGCGGTGTATATACAGGGAGTAGCAGTGTATATACAGGGAGTAGCGGTGTATATACAGGGAGTAGCAGTGTATATACAGGGAGTAGCGGTGTATATACAGGGAGTAGCAGTGTATATACAGGGAGTAGCAGTGTATATACAGGGAGTAGCAGTGTATATACAGGGAGTAGCAGTGTATATACAGGGAGTAGCAGTGTATATACAGGGAGTAGCAGTGTATATACAGGGAGTAGCAGTGTATATACAGGGAGTAGCAGTGTATATACAGGGAGTAGCAGTGTATATACAGGGAGTAGCAGTGATCGGTGTGGTGCGGAGGGAATGGCTCATTGATGGAGGTGGGGAGGGAAGGCTGTATATACAGTGAGTAGCGGTGTGCCGTGTATATACAGGGAGTAGCGGTGATCGGTGTATATACAGGGAGTAGCGGTGTATATACAGGGAGTAGCGATGTATATACAGGGAGTAGCGGTGAGCGTTGTATATACAGGGAGTAGCGGTGATCGTTGTATATACAGGGAGTAGCAGTGTATATACAGGGAGTAGCGGTGTATATACAGGGAGTAGCGGTGTATATACAGGGAGTAGCGGTGTATATACAGGGAGTAGCGGTGTATATACAGGGAGTAGCAGTGTATATACAGGGAGTAGCGGTGTATATACAGGGAGTAGCGGTGATCGGTGTATATACAGGGAGTAGCGGTGATCGGTGTATATACAGGGAGTTGCGGTGATCGGTGTATATACAGGGAGTAGCGGTGATCGGTGTATATACAGGGAGTAGCGTTGTATATACAGGGAGTAGCGGTGATCGTTGTATATACAGGGAGTAGCGGTGATCGGTGTATATACAGGGAGTAGCGGTGTATATACAGGGAGTAGCGGTGATCGGTGTATATAAAGGGAGTAGCGGTGATCGTTGTATATACAGGGAGTAGCGGTGATCGGTGTATATACAGGGAGTAGCGGTGATCGGTGTATATACAGGGAGTAGCAGTGTATATACAGGGAGTAGCAGTGTATATACAGGGAGTAGCGGTGATCGGTGTATATACAGGGAGTATCGGTGATCGGTGTATATACAGGGAGTAGCGGTGATCGGTGTATATACAGGGAGTAGCGGTGATCGGTGTATATACAGGGAGTAGCGTTGTATATACAGGGAGTAGCGGTGATCGGTGTATATACAGGGAGTAGCGTTGTATATACAGGGAGTAGCGGTGTATATACAGGGAGTAGCGGTGATCGGTGTATATAAAGGGAGTAGCGGTGATCGGTGTATATCAAGGGAGTAGCGGTGTATATACAGGGATAAGTAGCAGTGTAAAACAGGGAGTTGCAGTGGTATATACAGGGTAGTTGCAGTGTATATGACAGGGAGTAAGGCAGTGTATATACAGGGAGTAGCAGTCGTATATACAGGGAGTAGTAGCAGTTGTAGTATACAGGGAGTAGCATGTATATACAGGGGAGTTGTAGCAGTGTATATACAGGAGGTTGCAGTGTTTATTACAGGAGTAGACGGTGATCGGTGTATATACAGTGAGTTGCGGTGATCGGGTGTTGTATTTTCAGGGAGAGTAGCGGTGATCGGTGTATATACAGGTGAGTTGCGGTGTGAATCGGTGTTTATACCAGGGAAGTTGCTGGTGATCGGTGTATACACAGGGAAGTAGGTTGTATTACAGGGAGTAGCGTGGATCGGTGTAGCTACAGGGATACGGGTGATCGGTGTATATAAAGGGATAGAGTAAGCAGGTATATACAGGGAAAGAAAGTCGCGGTGTATATACAGGAGTTGCGGTGATCGGTTGATATACAGGGAGTAGCGGTGATTGTGTATTTTTACGTGAGTTGCGTGTGATCGGTGTATATACGGGAGTAGCGGTGATCGGGTTTATACACAGGAAGTAGTAGGTTTATATACAGGGAGTAGCGGTGATCGGTGTATTATACAGGGAGAGTAGCGGTGATCGGTGTATTATAAAGGGAGAGTAGCAGTGTGTATATACAGGGGAGTAGCGGTGTTTATTACAGGAGTATCGCGTGGATCGGTGTAGATACAGGGAATTAGGCGGTGAATCGGTGTTTACACTAGGGCGATTCGATCCAAGCTGGAAAGAATGTAAGGCTATAACTCACAGCTGTATAAGGAGCTTCAATTCAAGCACAGGAGGAAGTTAGTTGGGAATGAAGAATTTGTAATTCATTTCTTTGCTGCAGCGCCCCCTCCCCCCCCCCCCCCGCCCCACCCCCAGCGCCCACCAGCCTCCCCGCGCCCGCGCCCGCCCCCACACCAGCCCCCCGCCCCCCCTTACAGCGCACCCCCCCAACCCCCACCCTCCCCCCCCCCCCCACTCCCGCCCCCGCCCGCGCCCCAACAACGCCCCCCGCCCCTGCCCCCCCCCACACCCAAGCCCCCCCCCCCCCCCCCCCCCCTCATCGCCCCCCCCCCCCCCCCCCCCCCCCCCCACCCCCCCCCCCCCCCCCCCCGACCACCCCCGCCCACAGCGCCCCCCCCACCCCCACCCCCCCCGACCCCCCACGCCCCCCAGCGCGCCCACACCCCCCCTCCGAAACCCTCACACAGAGCTTTTCATCGATCACAAATTATAATTCTATTCCAATTACATTCCCGGACCTGAAGGATTCCAGTTGCATTTGCCGGTCTCTCAATCACTCACATCATAAAACCTGGAAAAATAATGGGGATGAGCGGATGAGTTTGTTAAATAAACCCGAGCATCTGATGATTGGGTGGAGCCTCATCTGATGAACATCACTGGAGCCTCATCTGAAACATCACTCTATATACACACACTACATATATATTAAACACACACACAAGCTCATCTGATGACATCACTGGAGCCTCATCTGATGACATCATCGCCACCTCACAGCTCCTCATAAAAAGCACAGAAAAGTACCAGAGATGAGCAGTCACCCCTCCCCCGCCGGGTCCCATTCACAATGATCGGGGGAAAGTCGCGGAATTGCCGCCTTTATTTTGCTCTTTAAAAGAGAAGTGCTGGAATTTAAAAAAATAAATAAATAAAAATTTATATATATAGATGGATGTAGAACCAATCTGATTGGCTCATCACCCCCGGCGGCAGGTGAAAAGCCACCAATTACAAAGACTATTTGTAGAAGAGCGAATGTAACAGACGGCCAGCTTGGCATTCACCGCCCGACGATCGCTCATCTCTGGTGCTCAATGAATGGATCCCATTTGGCAATATTCACCGATTGCGCCGATCGCTCCGCCATGAAATGACGCAGTGAGGTCGGGAGTCGGATATGAAGAGTTGGTGTAACAGATAAATTCTTTATATAAAATGTCCAAATCACCCCCAATACCAGTGGGGGGCGCCATAGAGCTGCCAGCACTGGCTACAATCATAGAGCTCTGCCGTCCCATCCTGGATGGAGGACTGAGCTGGGTTATCCTTTGGTATCAGCACAAGGAGGTCTGCATGGGAGGAGTCATGGGAGCACACCGCCCCCCTCCCTCCCCCCAGTCTGCTCTGAATAAATACCTCCCCCGAGGAAGCCTACGGCTTCACTAAAATAAATACAAATATTGCATTTCATTGTCGGCCTGTTCATGGTGGTGGGACTGGAATGTAGAGAGTTCATTGGCTGGTGGCCTCAGACCGAGGCGGCCCGAAGCTTCTGCAGCACCGGCTGTTCTGTCGGCTGTTCTGTCGGCTTCAGCAACTTCTTTGCAGCAATGATGGTGTTCTTCATCAGCATGGCGACCGTCATGGGGCCCACCCCCCCGGGCACCGGGGTGATGAAACTCGCCTTCTTCTTCACTCCTAGAAGATGGAGATCCACCATTACCAACATTCACCTCTAGAGGGCACACCACTCCGAGATATACATTATATACAGGGGATTAGAACTGTCTACAATAGTTTCATACAGATTTAGAAATACAGTATGTGACAAAAGTAAGTACACCCCTCAGTGACATTCATGTGACAACACTGAATAAATGACACTTGTCTACAATGTAAAGTAGTGAGTGTACAGCTTGTATAACACACAGCCATTAATGTCTAAACCGCTGGCAACAAAAGTCAGTACACCCCTAAGTGAAAATCTCCAAATTGGGCCCAAAGTGTCAATATTTTGTGTGGCCGCCATTATTTTCCAGCACTGCCTTTAACCCTCTTGGGCATGGAGGTCACCAGAGCTTCACAGGTTGTCACCGGAGTCCTCTTCCCCTCCTCCATGATGACATCACGGAGCTGGTGGATGTTGGAGACCTTGCGCTCCTCCCCCTTCCGTTTTGAGGATGTCCCACAGATGACCAATAGGGTTTAGGTCTGGAGACATGCTTGGCCAGTCCATCACCTTTACCCTCAGCTTCTTTAGCAAGGCAGTGGTGGTGTTGGAGGTGTGTTTGGGGTGGTTATCATGTTGGAATACTGCCCTGCGGCCCAGTCTCTGAAGGGAGGGGATCATGCTCTGCTTCAGTATGTCACAGTACATGTTGGCATTCATGGTTCCCTCAATGATCTGTAGCCCCCCAGTGCCGGCAGCACTCATGCAGCCCCAGACCATGACACGCCCCCCACCATGACACACCCACCACCATGACACTACCCCCACCATGACACACCCCCCCCCCCACCATGCTTGACTGTAGACAAGACACACTTGTCTTTGTCCTCCTCACCTGGTTGCCCCCACACACGCCTGACACCATCTGACACCAAATACCTTTATCTTGGTCTCATCAGACCACAGGACGTGGTTCCAGTAATCCGTGTCCTTAGTCTGCTTGTCTTCAGCAAACTGTTTGTGGTCTTTCTTGTGGATCATCTTTAGAAGAGGCTTCCTTCTGGGACGACAGCCATGCAGACCAATTTGATGCAGTGTGCGGCGTATGGTCTGAGCAATGACAGGCTGACCCCCCACCCCTACAACCTCCTGCAGCAATGCTGGCAGCACTCATACGTCTATTTCCCAAAGACAACCTCTGGATATGACGCTGAGCACGTGACCTCAACTTCTTTGGTGGACCATGGCGAGGCCTGTTCTGAGGGGAACCTGTCCTGTTATACCGCTGGATGGTCTTGGCCACCGTGCTGCAGCTCAGTTTCAGGGTCTTGGCAATCTTCTTATAGCCTCGGCCATCTTTATGTAGAGCAACAATTCTTATCTTCAGATCCTCAGAGAGTTCTTTGCCATGAGGTGCCATGTTGTACTTCCAGTGACCAGTATGAGAGAGAGTGAGAGCGATAACACCAAATTTAACACACCTGCTCCCCATTCACACTGAGACCTTGTAACACTAACGAGTCACATGACACCGGGGAGGGAAAATGGCTAATTGGGCCCAATTTGGAGATTTTCACTTAGGGGTGTCCTGACTTTTGTTGCCAGCGGTTTAGACATGAATGGCTGTGTGTTATACAAGCTGTACACTCACTACTTTACATTGTAGACAAGTGTCATTTCTTCAGTGTTGTCACATGAAAAGATTTACACAAATATGCCTGGGGTGTACTTACTTTTGTGAGATACTGTATATAAAAAAATATATATATTTTTCTTTTACACATATCCAGTATGAGGTCACATTTCACTATTACTTTGCACAGATGGTGGTGGTGTAGTATCTAATCCCAACATATTTCACCAAAATTGGCTTCCTCAGGGGATTCTTGAATATCACCAATATTGAGAGAGAGGGCAGGGGGGGGAGAGAGAGGGCAGGGGGGGGAGAGAGAGGGCAGAGGGGGGGGGAGAGGAGGGGGGGGGGGGGGGGAGGAGAGAGGGCAGGGGGGGGGGAGAGAGAGGGGGCAGGCAGGGGGGGGGAGAGAGAGGGCAGGCGGGGGGGGAGAGAGAGGGCAGGGGGGGGGGGAGAGAGAGCGGCAGGGGGGGGGGGGGAGAGAGAGAGGGCAGGGGGCGGGGGGAGAGGGCAGGGGGGGGGGGGAGAGAGGGGCAGGGGGGGGGAGCCGGAGAGAGAGGGCAGGGGGGGGGAAGAGAGAGGGCAGGGGGGGAGAGAGAGGGCAGGGGGGAGAGAGAGAGGGCAGGGGAGAGAGAGAGGGCAGGGGGGAGAGAGAGAGGGCAGGGGGGAGAGAGAGGGCAGGGGGCAGAGGAGAGAGAGGGCAGGGGGGGCGGGAGAGAGAGGGCAGGGGGGAGGGAGAGAGAGGGAGCAGGGGGGAGAGAGAGACGGGGCAGGGGGAGAGAGAGGGCAGGGGGCAGAGGAGAGAGGAGGAGAAGAGAACCTCTGTGTGAAGAATGAGCTGAGTGGAGAAGTGCAGATTTTGTTGGGTTTCCTCGGCCTGAGGAAAGAGGGGACCCTTCCCCCGTCCACTGGGGAGATTAGATCGGTGTTGGGGGGGCCATAAAAAAGAAGTTGGGGGTCAGTTTGGGATGTGAGGGTCTCTCATGGGGAGAGAAGGAGGGTTCCCACCCATTCACCCCCCCCCCCCCACTCTCTTCCTCCTCAGAGGGGTTTGATGCGGATCCCCTCCTTACAGTCAGAGGTGTAAAGTGAGATCACAGAACCAGATGGGGGGAGGGGACTCGGCGGATCTCGGCTCTGCTGGTTTCAGTATTCAGACCCCCTTAGATATTCGATCGCTGTCCCCGTACAATGAATGGAGATTCTACCATTACAGGATTTCTATAAGAAGTGGCAGTTCTTGGATGGAAAGAAGCAGCGAGTGGGGGGAGGGGAGAATATATTGTCATCAAATCCCCAACCACATTAAAATCTCTGTAATAGACCCCCCCTCCCCCCCATCTGTTCTGGGGTCCCTCACTGGCTTCTCCTGCCCTCAAGTACCCCTCCCCCCCCTGGGGAGCTACTCATACAAGCTCACTCCTGAGTCACACCGTGTGCATCTATTGACACAGACAGCGCAGCTCAGCCATCAATCCCGAGACGGGGGGGCCCCGCCCTGGACTGAGACGGGGGGCCCCGCCCTGGACTGAGACGGGGGGCCCCGCCCTGGACTGAGACGGGGGGCCCCGCCCTGGACTGAGACGGGGGGCCCCGCCCTGGACTGAGACGGGGGGCCCCGCCATGGACTGAGACGGGGGGCCCCGCCCTGGACTGAGACGGGGGGCCCCGCCCTGGACTGAGACGGGGGGCCCCGCCCTGGACTGAGACGGGGGGCCCCGCCCTGGACTGAGACGGGGGGCCCCGCCCTGGACTGTGACGGGGGGCCCCGCCCTGGACTGAGACGGGGGGCCCCGCCCTGGACTGAGACGGGGGGCCCCGCCCTGGACTGAGACGGGGGGCCCCGCCCTGGACTGAGACGGGGAGCCCCGCCCTGGACTGAGACGGGGAGCCCCGCCCTGGACTGAGACGGGGCCCCGGTAACAATTACGGATGTTTTTTATCATTGTGCAGAGAATGGATGGAGGTGAAGCTTTTACAACCCCCCCCCCCCCCCCCCCTCGTGTCTACAGGACACCAGAGGAGGAACGAGGAGACTTTTCCCCGTCGGTACAAAACCCAGAAGGAAAGAACCGGTAAGTGAACAAAAACGTGGACCTAAAGGGTCTCCACCCCCTGAGAGAACAACCTCTCCCCGACCACCAGGGGGCTCCCAACTTCTAGAACAGCCAAAGCCATCGAATATGATGTCAGAGGAGCTCTGCTGAAGAGACACCCCTCCCCCCGGGACCGGAAGGATCCTGAGGGCCCCACATCCTCCCCCGAGACATCACCGTTAGAAAACACACAAATGTGTAGCCACACGAATACAATCACATTTGACGGATTTAATCCATTTGGATCAGGTGGGCTTTATACCAACTCGCGAAGCCCGAGACAATACCATAAAGGTATTGAACCTTATCCATCTAGCGGACACTTCTGACACCCCATCTGTATTCCTGGGCACGGACGCCGAGAAGGCGTTCGATCGAGTGGACTGGTCATTTATGTTTTCGGTCTTACGACATGTCGGGCTAGGGGAGAGGATGATTGGATGGATTTCGAGTGTATACTCGAAACCAACAGCCCAAATAAAAATAAATGGTTACTTGTCAGAGACGGTTTCAATAACGAATGGAACCCGGCAAGGGTGCCCGTTATCACCTCTTTTGTTTGCATTATCATTAGAGCCATTTCTTTGTAAAGTGCGGCAAAATCCAGACATTACGGGGATACAATGTGGAGGTTTACACTATAAGGTATCCGCTTATGCGGATGATCTTCTATTTTCGCTTACCAAACCTGCTGAGAGAGTTAGATCAATATGGAAAATTGTCTAATTTAAAAATCAATATGTCAAAATCTGAGGCAATGGGAGGAGCCATCCCCTTGCCACAGATAGAATTATTGAAAGCTAACTTTAAGTTTAGATGGACTACAAAAGCCCTCAAATACCTGGGTACATTTATCCCACCTAAGCTATCTCAAGTATACGTATTAAATTTCCCACCTCTACTAAGTAAAATACGGACCCTACTAGCTAAATGGCACCAAGGTTTTCTATCATGGTTTGGGAGGTGTAATACAATTAAAATGTCAATTCTGCCTAAGCTGGTGTACCTATTTCAGACATTGCCGATCTCCATCCCTCGAGAATATTTTAAACAGGTCAATGTGACAATTACCCAGTTTATCTGGGCTAACAAAAAACCTAGATTACAACGTCGGCTTATGACCATGCCAAAACAGTATGGAGGGATGGCGATACCAGATGTCCAGAAATATTACCAAGCATCACATATGGGGAGACTAATAGACTGGTGCAGACATGCAGACCTCAAAATATGGCCAAGGATGGAGCAATCCCAGAGCACAGTCCCATTAAAACGGGCAGCTTGGTGTTATACAGATCTCAACCGGACTCTGAAGAAACACCCAATCATAGGCCCCACCTTGCGTATATGCTCGCGAGTATTTTCTCTGACTGAGCTATCACCCTCCTACTCTCCACTGTATCCTATTGTGGGGAACCCTTGTTTCCCGCCGGGATTACAGGTAGGTCCATTTAAAATACTACTGGAGTCACAATGCTATCAGGCCTCGCACTTTACACAAACAAGGATGTGGCCCTCGATAATGGAGCTGACTTCATCAAGGGATTGTTTTAGCCTTGATTTCTGGAGTGGGGCACAACTTCGGCACTTTTTAAATACGCTCCCCCCCCCCCCCCCCCCCACCCCCCCCCCCCAGACAGGTTTCAAAGACCTTTGACCCAGTTTGAAAAACTATGCGAAGAGAGGGGCCCATTACTTCATACACTTTCCCAAATGTATGAGTTATTGATTACCCCGGCTGAGGGATATATTCCCCCATTTATAAAAAAGTGGGAAATGATACTAGACCGGACTTTTTCTCCGATACAACAGAAACAAATAATACACAGAGCTTTAAAATCATCTATGTGTACACGAGTTCAGGAAACTAATTTTAAAATATTAACGAATTGGTACTATACACCATCAAGACTACATAAATTTACTCCTCTGATCCCAGAGGAATGTTGGAGATGCCTGGAGGACAGGGGGACCTTACTCCATATTTTTTGGTCATGTCCAAAATTGGAGTTTTTCTGGAAGGAGGTACACCGTATATCACAGATATTTACTGAATGCCCTCTACCTGAGGACCCGGCCCTATTTTTACTACATGTCACGCATATAACAGAAAAGAGATATAATAAATCGATCCTACGACATCTCTTTAATGCCGCAAAATCTTGTATTGCAAGACAATGGAGAGATGTAAGACCACCCTCTGTGGCTGCGTGGCTAAATAGAGTGGAGGAGATAAACAAGATGGAGGACCTGATACTCTCAGCTCAAAATAAGTCTGAGTTATACCTGGTCCCAGTGGAATACATTTAAATTCTCAGAGGAGGGGAAGACCCTCTTCGTTGATTGAACTAGTAGATGCTTTCTCCTCCGGATGGGTGCACAGACAGATATATATTGATTTATCTATTGATTATTTGTTGGGTAGGGGAGGGGTTTTTTTTTGTTTTTTTTTTTTTTGTTTTTTTTTTTTTTAGGGGGGGATAGGGGGAAGGGGGGTTTATTGAATAGGTTCGGAAATGATACACCTAAAGATACATAGGTATTTAGAAAGTACTAACCATATACTTTAGTGAAATGTTTTTGCATTACCCGGTATAGACTTACAAATATGCTGTTTAAATATATTTAATTTAGAGGTAAACAAAGCTAATGTTATGTACGGTTGAATTAATTACTGTGTGTATTGTGGAAGACATGAAAAATAAATAAATAGATAATTTGAAAAAAAGAAAAAAAAAAAAAGAAAACACACAAATGTGACAAACGTGGGAAAAGTGGGCGTGGGATGTGCACTGGGCGGGCCCCGAGGTCTGCTAGACAATTGCCCCGGACTTACCCAGAAGGCCCCGCCCACCGAGGCGCAGTGCACAAAAGAAAAATTGGTGACAGAAGGTCCCACCCCCTAGGATTACCACTCCCAGGGGGCACAGACCCCGTGGACCGTCTGCCTTCCCAGCCAATGGCCAGACAAGGAAGATCCTACAAACCGGGAGATAATGGGCTCTTCCCTGGGAAATAAAAAAAAAAAAAAAATAATAATTAAAAAAAAAAATTCCTTCCCGCGGCCACCCCATTGTCTATTCCAGCCGGTACTTACCTTCCAAGTCCCCACTGCCCCAGCCTTGGTCAGGCCAGGATGACAGCACAGCGCCCCCCACTGATAAGAACAAATACTACACTTCACATTCAATAAAAGGCCGAGAAATTAGGAAATGAGGAGACGTTCATCCCAGAGACACTCCCATCACCCACAAGGAGGAGGAGCCATGACAGATTTCCCTCTCCCCTCCCCCGCTATGGTGGGAAATTCAGATCTTCTGTTCCACAATGAAGTCGCTCACCTTCGAAGTCCACGTCCCCCACAAGTCTGGCCTTTCCCGTGATTGGATCCTCAACCCGATTAATTCCAACATCGATCACAGCCGCACCTTCTTTTATCATATCGGCCGTGATAAGATTGGGGATTCCTGTGTGAGAACAACGACAGTTACCCGACAGTTCACTCCCACAATGCACCAGACACCTCCCACAATGCACCCCTCCCACAATGCAGCCCTCCCACCAGACACCTCCCACAATGCAGCCCTCCCACCAGACACCTCCCACAATGCAGCCCTCCCACCAGACACCTCCCACAATGCACCCCTCCCACCAGACACCTCCCACAAGACACCTCCCACAATGCACCTCTCTGACCTCCCACAATGCACCCCTCCCACCAGACACCTCCTACAATGCACCCCTCCCACCAGACACCTCCCAACTCCGCAATCCCGTACAACTCACTGTGCTTGTATAAAATGTCTGTGTGACTCCTCCCCCTGCTATTAGTAGCCCCTCCCCCTGGATATATGGACCTATATAACGGCCAGAAGTGAATTGACCTTCAATGTTGGGACGTCCCATGTTCTGGGTCTTTCTTCTTGAGATGGTGACCGGCCCTCTTCCTGGATCCTCTCCATGTATTTCGGGTACACCGGCTTTATTCCTCGGACTCTCCCAATAAATGGCGTCATCCACGTAACGCAACCAAACAATGCAAAAATAAATGGTTAATCCCCCCCCCTCCCCCCTGGGTCCGGCGCTTCTGGCTGTGCTGTAACGTGGGTTGGAGACGAGTTCACCAGGACAGTAGATGGCAGCGTGTGGTGAGACTCCGGCAATCCCAGTCCAATCAGACGCTTCGTGTGCATAAGGGGTGCCCATAACCAACATGGGGCAAGATGAACGCCAATGCGTGATGACGTCATGCCGATGTGTTTCACCAACCAATCAGATGAGCCTTCTTCTGGACTACTTCTAGTACTGGGATTGCTGGAGTCTCACCACACGCTGTCATCTGTCATGGTGGACTTGTCTGCAACCCACATTACAGCACAGCCAGAAGCTCCGGAGCCGGGGGGTGGGGAGGACTGACCTTTCTTTGCATTGATTGGTCGCATTACGTGGATGACGTTTTTTGGGTCAGGCCACTGTACCCCTAAATACAAGGAGTGGATCCAGGAAGAGGGTCAGTCATCATCCTACGGGGGAGGATCAAAAGGAAAGACACGCGGGACGCTCCCCCCCCAAAGACACGCGGGACGCTCCCCCCCCAAAGACACCCCGGACGCTCCCCCCCCAAAGACACCCCGGACGCTCCCCCCCCAAAGACACCCCGGACGCTCCCCCCCAAAGACACCCCGGACGCTCCCCCCAAAGACACCCGACGCTCCCCCCAAAGACACGCGGGAAGCTCCCCAAAGACACCCCGGACGCTCCCCCCCAAAGACACGCCGGACGCTCCCCCCCAAAGACACCCCGAACGCTCCCCCCAAAGACACCCGACGCTCCCCCCAAAGACACCCCGGACGCTCCCCCCAAAGACACCCCGGACGCTCCCCCACAAAGACACCCCGGACGCTCCCCCCCAAAGACACCCCGGACGCTCCCCCCCAAAGACACCCCGGACGCTCCCCCCCCAAATGACACCCCGGACGCTCCCCCCCCAAAGACACCCCGGACGCTCCCCCCCAAAGACACCCCGGACGCTCCCCCCCAAAGACACCCCGGACGCTCCCCCCCAAAGACACCCCGGACGCTCCCCCCCAAAGACACCCCGGACGCTCCCCCCAAAGACACCCCGGACGCTCCCCCCAAAGACACGCGGGACGCTCCCCCCAAAGACACCCGACGCTCCCCCCAAAGACACCCCGGACGCTCCCCCCAAAGACACGCGGGACGCTCCCAACTTTCAAAGGTCAATGTGCTTCGGACCCGTTATATAGGTCCATATATCCAGGGGAGGGGCTAATAATGGCAGGGGGAGGAGTCACATGGAGGAGACGTTTTATTGGATCATTTCACGTCACTATATTGTAGTCAGATATTTCGGCACGGAGGTGACCGCCGTTTCTCTCCTAGGATTACAGTCAGCGCTGAATTTCCTGATATTAGGTTTGGGGTCATAGGTCAATGTCAGCAAAATACTTGTCTGTATACAGTGCCTGGAAAAAGTATTCATACCCCTTGACATTTCCCACATTTTGTTACAACAAAAAAATGTAAATTTTATTGGGATTTTATGTGATTGACCAACACAAAGTGTCACATAATTGTGAAGTGGAAGGAAAATTTTACAAATAAATATGTGAAAAGTGGGGGTGTGGGGGGAGGGGCATGTGTATTCAGCCCCCTTTACTCTGATAACTAAAATCTAGTGGAACCATTGCCTTCAGAAGTCACCTAATTAGTTAATAGAGTCCACCTGTGTGTCATTTCATCTCAGTATAAATACAGCTGTTCTGTGAAGCCCTCAGAGGTTTGGTAGAGAACCTTAGTGAACAAACCAGCATCATGAAGGCCAAGGAACACACCAGACAGGTCAGGGATAAAGTTGTGGAGAAGTATAAAGCAGGGTTAGGTTATAAAGAGAACATCTCACGGAGCTCTGTTCAATCCATCATCGGAAAATGGAAAGAGTATGGCACAACTGCAAACCTACCAAGACATGGCTGCCCACCTAAACTGACCGGGCCGGGCAAGGAGAGCATTCATCAGAGAAGAGCCAAGAGGTCCATGGTAACTCTGGAGGAGCTGCAGAGATCCACAGCTCAGGGGGGAGAGTCTGTCCACAGGACAACTATTAGTCGTGTTCTCCACAAATCTGCCCTTTATGGAAGAGTGACAAGAAGAAAGACATTGGAGAAAGAAAGTCAGAAGAAGTCCTGTTTGTAGTTTGTGAGAAGCCATGTGGGGGAGGGGAGCAAACATGTGGAAGAAGGTGATCTGCTCACATGACACCAAAATTCTACTTTATGGCCTAAAAGCAAAACGCAATGTGTGGGGGAAACTAACACTGCCCATCCCCCTGAACACACCATCCCAACTGTGAGACATGGTGGTGGCAGCATCATGTGGTGGGGATGGTTTTCTTCAGCAGGGACAGGGAAGCTGGTCAGAGATGATGGGAAGATGGATGGAGACAAATACAGGACAATCTTAGAAGAAAACCTGAAACATACAGCCAGAGCTACAATGGAATGGTTTAGATCAAAGCATATTCATGTGTTTAGAATGGCCCAGTCACAGTCCAGACCTAAATCCCATTGAGAATCTGTGGCAAGACTTGAAAATTGCTGTTCACAGACGCTCTCCATCCAATCTGACAGAGCTTGAGATATTTTACAAAGAAGAAGAATGGGCAGAAATGTCCTCTCTAGATGGGCAAAGCTGGTAGAGACACCCCCAAAAAGACTTGTAGAGAAAGGGGGTTCTACAAAGTATTGACTCCGGGGGGCGCCATACAATTGCCCCCCCACACTTTTCACATATTTATTTGTATCATTTTCCTTCCACTTCACAATTATGTGACACTTTGTGTTGGTCCATCACAGAAAATCCCAATAAAATACATTTATGTTTTTGGTTGTAACACAATGTGGGGAAAGTCGAGGGGTATGAATACTTTTTCCAGGCACTGTGTATGTGGAGATCATTGTGGGGTCACATGACACCTCTGTATGAGTTACATCACCATTCCGGGCTTTACTGGCTGAGACCGGACCGATCGTATCTGACAGCTTAGTCAGCATAGTGGTTCGGAGTGGGAGGGGGAGGGGAGAGGGGGAGGGTGAGGGGAGGGGAGGGGGGGGGAGGGGTATTTTTAGGACTAGACCGGTTTTAGCTGGAATTTTATCTCTTGGAATGTAAATAGAAAACGTTCGGCAAACCTCAGACCCTCTGAAGAGACAATCCGCCATTTATAATGGGGGGGAGGGGGGGATTACCTGCAGCCGCCACCACGATGTCGGCCAGCTTGGTGTGCATCTTCAGCTGCTCCTTGGGGGTGTATCTGTGGGAGATGGTGACCGTCGCATCGCCTGCAATACAAACCAGACAGAGAACCATCGTTCACATTCTACGGGTCCCCCCCCCCCCCACATTCTACATCCCCCCCCCCCATTCTACATCCCCCCCCCCACATTCTACATCTCAGGGTCCCCCCCCCCCCCCACATGCTACATCTCAGGGTCCCCCCCCAAATTCTACATCCCCCCCCACATGCTACATCTCAGGGCCCCCCCCCCACATTCTACATCTCAGGGTCCCCCCCCCCCACATTCTACATCCCCCCCCCATTCTACATCCCCCCCCCCCACATTCTACATCTCAGGGTCCCCCCCCCCCCCCACATGCTACATCTCAGGGTCCCCCCCCCACATGCTACATCTCAGGGTCCCCCCCCCCCAAATTCTACATCCCCCCCACATGCTACATCTCAGGGTCCCCCCCCCACATGCTACAATCTCAGGACCCCCCCCCCCCACATTCTACATCCCCCCCCCCACATTCCTACATCCCCCCCCCCCACATTCTACATCTCAGGGTCCCCCCCCCCCCCACATGCTACATCTCAGGGTCCCCCCCAAATTCTACATCCCCCCCCACATGCTACATCTCAGGTCCCCCCCCCCCCCACATTCTACATCTCAGGGTCCCCCCCCCCACACTCCCCCCCAACATCCCACCCCCCCCCCACCCCCCCCATCCCCACCCCCCCCCCTCATACATCCCCCCCCCCACCCCCCCCCCCACATTCTACATCTCAGGGTCCCCGCCCCCCCCCCACATGCTACATCTAAGGTCCCCCCCCCCACATGCTACATCTCAGGGTCCCCCCCCCCCAAATTCTACATCCCCAACCCCCCCCACATGCTACATCTCAGGGTCCCCCCCCCACATGCTACATCTCAGGGTCCCCCCCCCCCACATTCTACATCCCCCCCCCACATTCTACATCCCCCCCCCCACATCTACATCTCAGGGGTCCCCCCCCCCCACATGCTACATCTCAGGGTCCCCCCCAAATTCTACATCCCCCCCCACATGCTACATCTCAGGGGCCCCCCCCCCCACATTCTACATCTCAGTGTCCCCCCCCCCCACATTCTACATCCCCCCCCCCCACATTCTATCATCTCAGGGGTCCCGCCCCCCACATTTCTACATCTCATGTCCCCCCCCCCCCACATACTACAACCCCCCCCACATTCTACATCTCAGGGTCCCCCCCTCCCCCCCCCCGCCCACATTCTATCCATCCCCCCCCACATGCTACATCTCAGGGTCCCCCCCCCCCACATTCTACATCCCCCCCCACATGCTACATCTCAGGGTCCCCCCCCCACATTCTACATCTCAGGGTTCCGCCCCCCACATGCTACACTCTCAGGGTCCCCCCCCCACATTCTGATCATCTCAGGTGGGTTTTTGGTTCTTTTTTTGGTGGTCAGGGTTTTTCGGTTCAGGGTTCGGGTTGGTCACAGGTTGGGTTTCTTTTTCGGGTTTGTTTTGTTTCCAGGTTTTTCAGGGGTTTTCAGGGTTGGTTTATCAGTGGTTGGTTGGTGGGTTTTGGGTTTTCATCTCAGGATAGGATATGTTTGTTGGTGTTCAGGTTTTTGTGGGTCTCAGGGTTCAGGGTGGTTAGTTCACACTCAAGGTTTTTTTCTCTTTTGTGGGTGTGGTTGTTTTTTGTTTTTGGTGGGTCTCAGGGTTTCAGGGTTCTCAGAGGGTCCTCAGGGTTTTCATCACAGGTTGGTTTTTTGGGGGTTTTTTTTTGTGTGGTCGGGTTTCAGTTCTGGTTTTTGGGGTTTTATGGTTTTGGGTCTTGGTTGTTTCGGTTAGGGTTGTTTTCTTTTGCTCAATGTGTTATTTGGTGTGATTGTTTTTTTAGGTCAAGGGGTTTTTTTTTCAGGGTTCTTTGTTTGTTGGTTTTTTGATTGGGTTGTGGTTTTCGGTCTCCAGGGTTTTTTGGGTTTGGTTTTTTTATTGTTGGTTCTGGGTGTTTTGGTCCGGGTGATAGTTGATTTTTGTTTTTGTGTTCGGTTTGGTGTTTTTGGGGGTGGTTTTTTTTCAGGGTTTTTTCTCAGGTCAGTTGGTGGTTCTGGTTGTTTTGTCAGGGTTTTTATTTTTGATTGGTTCCCCAGGGAGGGTTCTCAGGTTTTCCTTAGGGTCTCAGGTCAGGTGGTGGTGTTCGGGTTTTGGTCTGTTTTCTCAGGGTGGTTTTTGTTAGGGTTTTTTTGTTTTTTTGTTGATTTTTTGGTTTTTGTACTTTTTTTGGTCGTTCTTCTTTGGTTTGGGTTTTTGGTTTTCTGGGTTTCAGGGTCTGGGTTTTTGGGTGGTTAGGTTTGGGTATCCACAGGTTTTTTTCGGGTTTGTCTGGTTTCTAGGTTAGGGATGGGATTAGGGTGTTAGTTATTTCAGGGTTGGTTTCTTTTGGGTCTTGTTTGGTTGGTTTAGGGTTTGTTGTTCAAGGTTTTTTTTTTGGTTTCTACTGTTTCTCAGGGTTTTGGTTATCTCAGGTGTTTGGTTGGTTGGTTTCCCCTCAGGGTTTGTGGTGGTGTTGGGTTTGGTTTGGTTTTTTTTGTAGTTTCGGTCTGTCTTGGTTTCGAGGGTCGGGTGTTCTTTGGTTGGGAGGTGTGTCAGGTGTGGTTAGGGTTTTTATCTAGGGTTTTTTGGTTTTTTCAAGGGTTTCTTGGGTTTTTTTTTGGTTTTTTGTGTGTTTTGGTTTTGTTTTTCCTCAGGGTTCTTTTTCGGGTTTAGGTGGGTTGGTAGGGTTTTTTTTTCCTCAGGGTTGGTTTATTGGTGGTGTTGGGTCGGGTTCAGGTTTTGGTGGGTCGTGGGTTCGGACTTGGTGGTGATTTTTTTTTTGTTTTGTTGTTTAGTAGGGTTTTCTTGTTTATTTTTCTCTAGGGTTTGGTGTTTTTTTTTCTGGTTTGTTTTTTTTTTTCTATAGGGTTCAGTGTTGGTTCAGGTTTTCGTGTCAGGTTTTCAGGTGGGTATGGGTCAGGTGGTTTTAGTGTTGGTCAGGGTTTGTTTGGTTATTGGGATTCTCAGGGTATTGATTTTTGGTTTGGTGGTTGGGGTAGGGTTCCACCCCACCCACATTCTAATTCTACATCCCCCCCCCACATGCTACATCTCAGGGTCCCCCCCCCCCCACATTCTACATCCCCCCCCACATGCTACATCTCAGGGTCCCCCCCCCCCCCACATTCTACATCTCAGGGTCCCCCCCCCCCACATGCTACATCTCAGGGTCCCCCCCCCACATTCTACATCTCAGGGTCCCCCCCCCCACATTCTACATCCCCCCCACATGCTACATCTCAGGGCCCCCCCCCCCCCCACATGCTACATCTCAGGGTCCCCCCCCCACATTCTACATCTCAGGGTCCCCCCCCCACATTCTACATCCCCCCCCACATGCTACATCTCAGGGTCCCCCCCCCCACATTCTACATCTCAGGGTCCCCCATCTCCATGATTGCCCCCCCCCCCCATACAAGTATAAAGAATACAAAACTGGGGGCAATCATGGAGATGGGGGGGGGAGGGGGCAATCATGGAGATGGGGGGGCAATCATGGAGATGGGGGGGCAATGATGGACATGGGGGGGCAATCATGGAGATGGGGGGGGTGGGGAGGGGGAAATGATGGACATGGGGGGGCAATCATGGAGATGGGGGGGGCGCCTCTGCTGGCTTCTCCCAGTCCAGCCTTTCACCCCCCCATGTGATCACCACAATCCAATCATACAAATCCCTCCCACACAATGAAGAGCGATCCTCACCTCCGGGTCGCTCGTGTCGCCCATCTGTGTGCAGCAACATGGCAATCGGCATCCCCACATTCTTCGATCTTCCGGCTACAACCACATTCTTCCCGAGAGTGGGAATTCCTGAGAGAATGGAAGAGGGGAGAGTCAGGATCCCAAACATTATCTACAGCCACTCAGGGGGGAGAATAGGAAAAGCGATCGACAGACAGACGGGGGAGGGGAACACATAGCGGGACAGACAGACTCCATGCTATATAATGGGGATAGAATTATGGGATGTCATGAATGATGATGTCATTGTGGGCGTGGTCTTACCGGTCCTCTTGATGATCTCCCACACCCCCCAGGGGGTGGCGGGTAACATGGAATATTGGTCCAAACACATCCGACCGACATTCATCACATGGAATCCGTCCACATCCTTATCCGGGGTCACCGCATTACACACAACCCGCTCATCAATGTGCTCTGCGGAGGAGAACAACTCATTACAGAGAGGGACATACCTGGGAGGGGGGGGAGGGTGGCGGGATACAGAGAGGGACATACCTGGGAGGGGGGGGGGAAGGGTGGCGGGATACAGAGAGGGACATACCTGGGAGGGGGGGACATACCTGGGAGGGGGGGGGGAGGGACATACCTGGGAGGGGGGGGGAGGGTGGCGGGATACAGAGAGGGACATACCTGGGAGGGGGGGGGGAAGGGTGGCGGGATACAGAGAGGGACATACCTGGGAGGGGGGGACATACCTGGGAGGGGGGGAGGAGGGACATACCTGGGAGGGGGGGTGGACGGGATACAGAGAAGGGCATACCTGTGAGGGGGGGGATACAGAGAGGGACATACCTGGGAGGGGGGGGGGGGAAGAAGGGTGGCGGGATACAGAGAGGGACATACCTGGGAGGGGGGGGACATACCTGGGAGGGGGGGACATACCTGGGAGGGGGGGGACATACCTGGGAGGGGGGGGAGGGACATACCTGGGAGGGGGAGCTGCACCAGCAGGCCGTCCACCTTGTGGTCTCGGTTGAGTTTGCTGATCAGATCCAGAAGCTCCTCCTGACTGATGATTGAAGGTTTCATGATGGTCTCACTGCTGATCCCTGAGAATATACAGAGTCATCAGTATGGAGGGAACCTACCTACCTACCTACCACCCCAACCCATAGTATGGAGGGATGGAGGGAACCTACCTACTCATCACCCCAACCCATAGTATGGAGGGATGGAGGGAACCTACCTACTCATCACCCCAACCCATAGTATGGAGGGATGGAGGGAACCTACCTACCCATCACCCCAACCCATAGTATGGAGGGATGGAGGGAACCTACCTACTCATCACCCCAACCCATAGTATGGAGGGATGGAGGGAACCTACCTACCCATCACCCCAACCCATAGTATGGAGGGAACCTACCTGCAGATCATCCCAATCCATAGTATGGAGGGAACCTACCTGCCGATCATCCCAATCCATAGTATGGAGGGAACCTACCTGCAGATCATCCCAATCCATAGTATGGAGGGAACCTACCTGCAGATCATCCCAATCCATAGTATGGAGGGAACCTACCTGCAGATCATCCCAATCCATAGTATGGAGGGAACCTACCTGCAGATCATCCCAATCCATAGTATGGAGGGAACCTACCTGCAGATCATCCCAATCCATAGTATGGAGGGAACCTACCTGCAGATCATCCCAATCCATAGTATGGAGGGAACCTACCTGCAGATCATCCCAATCCATAGTATGGAGGGAACCTACCTGCAGATCATCCCAATCCATAGTATGGAGGGAACCTACCTGCAGATCATCCCAATCCATAGTATGGAGGGAACCTACCTGCAGATCATCCCAATCCATAGTATGGAGGGAACCTACCTGCCGATCACCCCAATCCATAGTATGGAGGGAACCTACCTGCAGATCACCCCAATCCATAGTATGGAGGGAACCTACCTGCCGATCACCCCAATCCATAGTATGGAGGGAACCTACCTGCCGATCACCCCAATCCATAGTATGGAGGGAACCTACCTGCCGATCACCCCAATCCATAGTATGGAGGGAACCTACCTGCCGATCACCCCAATCCATAGTATGGAGGGAACCTACCTGCCGATCACCCCAATCCATAGTATGGAGGGAACCTACCTGCCGATCACCCCAATCCATAGTATGGAGGGAACCTACCTGCCGATCACCCCAATCCATAGTATGGAGGGAACCTACCTGCAGATCATCCCAATCCATAGTATGGAGGGAACCTACCTGCAGATCATCCCAATATACAATCCAAGTATATGACAACGGAAGGATCCGCCGTCATCCATGACCAGGTCCGATTTTCTGCCCATCGATCTCATGTGGAGACCTCAAAAACCTAGAAATGTCCCCATTCCAGCAATCAACAAAACACACCGCACCCCCGAACTGCGAGGACCCGCCCACACCTGAGCCCCGCCCACACCTTATACCAAGACTCCGGGGTCACGGCACTTCAATTCATGTGTAATGCCGAGTTGGGACCAAATTATCAGCGGAGGTGAGACCAGCCGGCTGTGATATAGGCTTGTAGTTCATTCTCTGTACAGGAGGTGGCGCTGTGTTCTGGTACCGGCAGCAGGCGGTGTGACCCGATCACCCTTCAGGAGAAGCTTGGCGTTCTCCCCCCATGAAGCTTCTGATTGTTTTGCCCAGGAAGTAGCCAAGGATCTGGTAGGAGGGGCTCTGACATTTGTAGGAGGGGCTCTGACATTTATAGGAGGGGCCTGATTAGAAAATCCATAAACCCAGAATATAGTATCTCGAATCCATCCAGCGATGGAACTTCTGGATGCTTTACTACCCTTTAGACACAGCGGGGTCTCAAACTGGCGACTCTCCAGCTGTTGCAAAAACTACAAGTCCCATCATGCCTCTGCCTGTGGGAGTCAGGCTTGTAACTGTCAGCCTTGCAATGCCTCATGGGACTTGTAGTTTCACAACAGCTGGAAGGCGGCCAGTTTGAGACCCCCCCCCCCCCCCCCCCCCCCCTCCCCCCCCCCACCCCCCACCCCCCCCACCCCCCTCCCACCCCCCCCCCCCCCCCCCCCCCCCCCCCCCCCCCCCCCCCCCCCCCCCCCCTGGCTTTAGAGGAACTCCTGAATTCTCTAGTGATTTCCAAATAATGACACAACAAGTACCTTCCGACATCGAGGAAGCTGAGCCCTTCTTCTAGGAGAGCCACTTCCTGTGACCCGTGACCTCTGACCCGTGACCTACGACCGGAGACTTTGGGCCGGTATGGAGGATCTGGATTTATAATAACTCCGTCTTCCAGGACTCTCAAAGGGGTCTTTACAAGAGAGGGACCCCAGATCCTACTACCTGAGGTTAGAGGTCCTCTTTAGTGTAATCCATTCCGAGGGCCCCCTGAGAAGACCGGCAAGGACTAAGAATCAATCCCCGGGGGGGCCGCCTATTGGGGGAGATAGAGAAATCTCTTGATCAAGGGGAACTCCGCAGCTTCCTATCAGAGAGTCGGGGGACTAAATCAACCAACCTGTCAGCTCCGCCCTCTAAAATCCCGGATACGAGTCCCTCCCCTCCCCCTCTGCCAGGACATGAAGGTCTTCAAGAGGGGGAGGGGAGGGACTTACGACCACCCGGCACAGTGCCGACAACTTTCTCCGAACCCCAAGGCTGTAAAGGCCGTTCAGCATCCAAGTCATCGAACGATAAATCTGAGGGTCCGGATGATAAAGCGCCACCTGCTGGGGGAGATCCCCCCAGAATTGTCCAAGGAGGAGCCACCGACCTTCAACGCTGAACTCCTCCTCCAAATACCAGTCACCTGACCCGGAATTCATCTTCAGATTACCAGGGGCAGTAGGGCAAATCGAGGGCATAGACTGGGGAGGAGGTCCATGGGAAGGTCCATGGGGAGGTCCATGGGGAAGGTCCATGGGGAAGGTCCATGGGGCAGGACCATGGGGCAGGACCATGGGGAAGGTCCATGGGGAAGGTCCATGGGGAAGGACCATGGGGAAGGTCCATGGGGAAGGTCCATGGGGAAGGACCATGGGGAAGGACCATGGGGAAGGACCATGGGGAAGGTCCATGGGGAAGGTCCATGGGGAAGGTCCATGGGGAAGGTCCATGGGGAAGGACCATGGGGCAGGACCATGGGGAAGGTCCATGGGGAAGGACCATGGGGAAGGTCCATGGGGAAGGTCCATGGGGAAGGTCCATGGGGAAGGTCCATGGGGAAGGACCATGGGGAAGGACCATGGGGACGGTCCATGGGGAAGGACCATGGGGAAGGTCCATGGGGAAGGTCCATGGGGAAGGACCATGGGGAAGGACCATGGGGAAGGTCCATGGGGAAGGACCATGGGGAAGGTCCATGGGGAAGGTCCATGGGGAAGGACCATGGGGAAGGACCATGGGGAAGGACCATGGGGAAGGTCCATGGGGAAGGACCATGGGGAAGGTCCATGGGGAAGGTCCATGCATCTGACCCTACAGACTCCCTCTACCCCTCCCTGTTCTGTTTGGATGCAAAAAG
This sequence comes from Lithobates sylvaticus, assembly GCA_028564925.1. NCBI lineage: Eukaryota > Metazoa > Chordata > Amphibia > Anura > Ranidae > Lithobates > Lithobates sylvaticus. Next base: position 601,302,966 of record CM053029.1, on the reverse strand, counting down.
ATCTACTTCAGGGACGCCCCTTATAATGTGATCTCCCTGAAGATCTCCGTATTCAATTCCCAAGTTATTGTTGAGACTCCAGTAATCTACGGTGGACCCCCCGTGATGTGATCTGCAGCGATTGTAGAGACGGTCAGTCACATCGTTGGCCAACAAGGCTTCAGATTCTCCAATCTCCTCCACTGGAGTCAATCCAACCTTTGGACATCCAAGTCCCTCGTCACGTGTGTGGAGGCCGATGTACGACCCGGGCAAAGTCCGAGGAGTTCCCAGCTTTACGTAATACTCAAACTTTCTGTCCATATGGTCCTTGATGACCCCGGAATCTTCAAGAGAGCTCGGAATTCTGGGAGATGTGGGGGAGGGGAGCATCCAGCTTAGGGAATTGATAGAACACCTCCCTCTTCTTTAAAGTGGGAGGGGCCTCTAGAAAGAACGTTCATCTTCAGGATCTTTCCAGTCCTCCAGCACGGCGCCTCTCATCCTCCAGCATGGCGTCTCCCGTCCACCACGGCGTCTCCCCCGTCCCCTCCACCGCGGCGTCTCCCCCCGTCCCCTCCAGCGCGGCGTCTCCCCCCGTCCCCTCCAGCGCGGCGTCTCCCCCCGTCCCCTCCACCGCGGCGTCTCCCCCCGTCCCCTCCACCGCGGCGTCTCCCCCCGTCCCCTCCACCGCGGCGTCTCCCCCCGTCCCCTCCACCGCGGCGTCTCCCCCCGTCCCCTCCACCGCGGCGTCTCCCCCCGTCCCCTCCACCGCGGCGTCTCCCCCCGTCCCCTCCAGCGCGGCGTCTCCCCGTCCCCTCCAGCGCGGCGTCTCCCCGTCCCCTCCACCGCGGCGTCTCCCCGTCCCCTCCACCGCGGCGTCTCCCTGTCCCCTCCACCGTCTCGCAATGACTGATGAACAGGAAAGGTTCCATCTTTGTGGCTTTTCGAACCCCTTTACATCTCGTCCGGCACAGAAGAGGGCGGAGCCGGTTCCTCAATCTGTTCAGATGTGTAAATGGAAAGTCCATCGACCTCCTCAATCGGAAAGAGGCTAAAAACCTCATAGGACTCTGAGAAGGTTCCGTCACCCCCCTCCAGGTCACATAGCAGGTCCGGGATTGGCCCATGAGCCAGGTGGATAGGATGCTCCATTATCTCCAGGGGTGTTATTATTGTCCATCCTTGATAAGTACCCTCCTCCTCCGCCAGGCTGAGACTCCGATCCGGCACACTTGGAGGACCTACACTGAGACCACAAGTCCCACTAGTGAAGCTCTAACAGCCGTGGTTGTCCTGCACAGTCTCCTGAGAACTTAAATCCTCGTGGCCAGAAGCGTGTCAAGTCACTTCCGGTTTGGATGCCATCTGGCCATGTCACTGGAAGTGCGTCAGACGCCATCTTGGTACACCCAGAGAGGTCGTCCTGCACAGAGAAGGAACTACATGTCCTAGAAGAGGTGGCACCGCCAAAAAAAAAACAAAAAAAAAAAAAAAAAAAAAAAAAAAAAATAAAAAAAAAAAAAAAAAAAAAAAAAAAAAAAAAAAAAAAAAAAAAAAAAAAAAAAAAAAAAAAAAAAAAAAAAAAAAAAATATAAAAAAAAAAAAAAAAAAAAAACAAAAAAAAAAACAGAGAGGTCGTCCTGCACAGAGAAGGAACTACATGTCCTAGAAGAGGTGGCACCGCCATGATGGGACTCCCAGGAGATGCTTCTCTGGCTGCACCATGCGGGACACATCCCACGGCTTCTATACAAGTCACCTGATCCACTGAAGGAGACGCATGGGGGGGGGGGGGGGGGGGGGGGGAGGGGTGAGCATTGGGTCTACAGACTCCGGACACACCTGGACTGAGCGCCTAGAAGGGGGTCCAGTACATTGTGGTGTCCATCCTGGGGGGTCCCCGAAACACAAAACAAACTGAGGTATAAGGGAAGGGAGGGGCCTTATAAACACTTTCTAATTGGCTGTGGTGAAGATGGTGAAATCTTGACCAATCAGAGGAAGCCTTGTATTCACTGACAGAACACAAAGCTTCTCCTGACTGGTGGAAATGTCCCAAGACTGAGAGGAAGTCCCTCCCCCATCTTTGTGCTGCTGACCTCCTACGGTCCCTCCCCCGCCTACACCCTAGTCCCTCCCCCGCCCACACCGCACGGGCCCATCCCTCGCGGGCCCCAGTCCATCCCCCGCCCACACTGCGCGGGCCCCTCCCTCTGGCCTGTTATTGGGTCCTGAGGACCGGAGATCAGAACCGCGGATCCAAAGGGACTCTTCCAAAACCTTCCCATGACAGACTAGAAATAAATCTCCATATCACAAATCACCCCCCTCCCCCCCCCCACCATAAACATGTGTCCCCTCCCCCTCCACATCACCCTCCCATTATGTGTCCCCTCCCCCTCCATGTGTCCCCTCCCCCCCCACATTGCCCGGAGTGAGGTGTACATACCGACATCGGCGGCGGCGCGGGTCTTGTTCAGCACATAGGAGTGACTTCCTGGATTGTCTCCCACAAGGACCACGCTGAGGTGGGGCCTCTTATTTCCAGCCGCCACCCATTGCTCCACCTCTGACCGCGCCTCCAGACGGATCTGTCTGGCCAGCTTCCTCCCGGAGATGATGACGGCTTCATTCCTGGAAATGATCAGAAGGAGGAAACGTCATCTACATGGAGGAACTCCGCCCCTAAAGAGCGGGCCTTCTCCTCCAACATCCTGCTTTGTATAGTATACAGAGTATATAGCCTACTTGTACTCCCCCCCGCCCCCATCAGAATATACCTGTACCCTCCCCCATCAGAATATACCTGTACCCCCCCACCAGAATATACCTGTACCCCCCCACCAGAATCTACCTGTACCCCCCCCCCCCATCAGAATATACCTGTACCCTCCCCCCCATCAGAATATACCTTTACCCCTCCCCCCCACCAGAATCTAGCTGTACCCCCCCCCCCACCAGAATCTACCTGTACCCTCCCCCCACCAGAATCTACCTGTACCCCCCCCCCCCCCATCAGAATATACCTGTACCCTCCCCCATCAGAATCTACCTGTACCCCCCCCCCCATCAGAATCTACCTGTACCCCCCCCCACCAGAATCTACCTGTACCCCCCCATCAGAATTGTACCCCCCCCCCCCCAGAATATACCTTTACCCCATAATACTCACCCAGAGTCCCATGGCACCTACCTAGAGCACTGCTGTATATATATATATCTATCTATATATCTATCTAAGGAGCCCCCTGTAGATGGAGAAGATCTATTCCTCAGGTAGTGGGTAACACTCTGCACAGCCCCCCCCCCACCCCCCCATATAAGAGCTGATCTATGGGGGGGGGGGGGGTATTACTCCGGTCAGACTCCCCAGATATGGAAGTTTTTGGCCTCTGATCCATTATCCGGTGTTCTCAGAGGAGTGAGGAAGGCGGTCCTCTGGTGTCCACTGTGACATCACTTCCTGGTATCCAGATATTATATACACATACATATACACGCAGTATGTGACAAAAGTAAGTACACCCCCTCAGTCTTTTCATGTGACAACACTGAAGAAATGACAATTGTCTACAATGTAAAGTAGTGAGTGTCCTGCTTGTATAACAGTGTCTTGTCAGTCTGTAGTATGGTGGGGGGGGGGGGGGGGTGAGTGTCCTGGTTGGGGGGGGGGGGGGAGTGTCCTGGTTGGGGGCTGCCGGAGTCTTGTTGAGAATTGTCCCCCATTGGATGGTGTCCGCCTTGCACTATGTATGGAGGACAAGGAGATGCTGAACGTCTCCGAGGATGAATGGTGCCTCAACCCCCAATAGTACTTCCGGGATGAGTCCGGGATGAGTCCGGGATGAGTCCGGGATGAGTCCGGGTTAGAATATAAATATGCTGAGTGAAGTGAGGGGCTCCGCCACTAAGTGCTGTTTTTTTTTCCCCAAAAAAGCGTTTATTGAAAATAGTAAACGGAGCATTCAGTATGCAATGTACAGTATGCCAGAATTAACATTGTAACATAAACAGTAAAACAAGTATTCATCGACCAACTGGTATAATGCTAATGAGAAGCAATCGTTGTTACACTGAAGGGGCAGCCACCGATATAGTGGCTGCTCGGAAGGACGATGGCATTAAGCATAAGAATAGGGCCAGCTGCCGTGCGTCTAACAAACAGACATACGAATCAGGAAAAAGCGAACTATAATGTGTAGAATTACCGGACATTTAAACACATAGAGGACATTCCCTGTGTCGCAAATCTTCCAAGGATGATGCGAGAGTTCCGTGGATTTGGTCACGGACCACTGGCATCCACGGAGTTCCAACTCTTGGGAGACACACTGGAACGGTAATGGGCGGGTTCAGGAGGCAGTAGGGGGGGGGGGGGGGCCGAGTGAATGGGGTGGGGGAGGAAAGCGCTGGTAAGTTACAAACTCTGGGCTAAAGTTAAACTGTCAAAGTTGGCCGGGGGCGGGATCCGGTGTTATCGGTACCAGGGAAGAGCATACAAAATGGGGTGGGGCAAGGGGCGGGATCTTAGTGTAGCACTCGTGGGCATGGAGGTGTGGTAGACTCGGGGGACATTATGTTTTTATATTCGTCAGTAGTAGTGAAGTGATGCCAACAGGACCAAACATTGTGAAATGTAGCGGGGGAGTTCAGCGATCTTGGAGACCCGTCGTAGCCAGTGCGCAATGCTCGGTGGAGAGGACGTTTTGCACCGTGTGGGTCGGCACATCTTGGCTGCGTTCAATAAATGAAGCGCACGGGATTTATGGTAGTGCTTAACCACTTCAGCCCCGGACCAATTGGCAGCCAAAGGACCAGGCCCCTTTTTGCGATTCGGCACTGCGTAGCTTTAACTGACAATTGCGCGGTCGTGCGACGTGGCTCCCAAACAAAATTGGCGTCCTTTTTTTCCCACAAATAGAGCTTTCTTTTGGTGGTATTTGATCGCCCCTGCGGTTTTTATTTTTTGCGCTATAAACAAAAATATAGCGACAATTTTGTAAAAAATGCAATATTATTTATTTTTTGCTATAATAATTATCCCCAAAAAATATATAAAAAAACATTTTTTTTCCTCAGTTTAGGCCGATACGTATTCTTCTACATATTTTTGGTAAAAAAAAAAAAAATCGCAATTAGCGATTATTGATCGGTTTGCGCAAAAGTTATAGCGTTTACAAAATAGGGGATAGTTTTATAGCATTTTTATTAATATTTTTTTTTAGTTGTTACTAGTAATGGCGGCGATCAGCGATTTTTATTGTGACTGCGACATTATGGCGGACACATCGGACATTTTTGACACATTTTTGGGACCGTTCTCATTTATATAAAAATCAGTGCTATTTAAATAGCACTGATTCCTATGTAAATGACAGTTGTAGTGAAGGAGTTAACCACTAGGGGGCGGGGAGGAGTCAGTGTGACGTGTTTGTGTTTTTTTACAGTAGGGGGCGTGGCTGTACGTGTGACGTCATTGATCGGCTTTCCCGATGACAGGGAACCGCCGATCACTGACAGTCAGAGTAGGAAGCGCGGGGAGAGGTTTGTTTACACAGACCTCTCCCAGTTCTTCAGCTCCGTAACCCGATCGCGGAACACCAGCGGCGATTGGGTCCGCTGGTCCCGCGGCCGGGGTCACGGAGCTCCCGACCGGGTCGCGAGCGCGCCGCGAGCGGCGTGCGCGCGACCCACAGGCAGGCACATGCACGATCACGTACAGGTACGTGATTTTGCCTGCCCGTGCCATTCTGCTGACGTATATCGGCGTTAGGCGGTCGGGAAGCGGTTAAAAGATATGGTGGAATGATGGAGAAGCATTTGCTGCGGGTGAATTCTAAGTGAGAAGTCGTTATGTGAGAAGTGAGGCGATGGACTTCCTTCCAGAAGGGTTGAAGCGAAGGACATGCCCACCATATGTGCAGCATGGTGCCAACCTGGGAAGCCCATCTCCAGCACTCCTGTGATATGGCCGGCGAGAATCTGTGGAGTCTGGAAGGGCTTTTGTACCATCTTGCTAGAATTTTGAAGCCATTTTCTTGTGGGGTGACGTTTATGGACCCCTTATGGGTGTAGATACGTTCCCAGTCCGATATTGAGAGGTTTAAAGACCGGTCTCTTTCCCATCTTTGTGTGGCGATATTCGACTTTGCGTCTGTGTCAGAGAAAAGCAACGTGTAAATTTCCCAAATCATGAATGAATGATTTGTATAGCGCTACAATGCGAACTGAATCGCCTCAAGGTGCTGTATTGGTGCTTTGTTGTCGAGCTTCTAGAAGAGGTGGGTCTTGAGTTTCTTCCTGAAGGCCTGATGGTTTTCTTCCATGCGGATGTCGGTTGGTAGAGCGTTCCATAGCCGAGGTCCTTGGACAGCGAATCTCCGCTCCCCTTTGATTTGTAGCGGGATTTAGGAATGAGGAGAAGATTTTGATTGGCCGATCGAAGACTGCGATTGGGTGTGTAGTGTTTTATTTTCTCGCGAAGGTATTGCGTCGCTGCGGTTCCGTTTTAGTACATAGCGTCTGAGTCAATTGTCCGCTAAGGTCGGGGCGTTTGGTCGAGTCATTCAGAAAATGTCTAATTTGTAGAGAAGTCCAAAGCGGAAAAGGTTGTTCAGCGTCTCGTCTGGGGATTGCGGATCGGTCAATAAAAGAGGCGTTGGCGAAGAAGTGTCTGGCTTGCATATCGGGATGCGGCCAGAAACGAATTCGTTGCGCCAGTTGGAAAACTCGGGTTGTGTCTGACGGGCGTCAGTGGGCCAATGAGATTTGCTTACATTCCTTAATGTTTTTAGGGTACAGGCAATAAGTGGACGTGTTCTGCAGGGTTGGGGAATGTCTTTTGTGTCAGTCCAGGGTAGGTGGCGGATCGGGTTGGTGGAAAGGTGTTTTCAATGCTCCCCCACGCTTTGGAATGAGTGTGCGTTCCAATCCACTATCCTCGTCAGCTGGCATTGCCCAATCATATTTGTTGATATCTGGGAGACCCAGCCCTCCTTTTAGTTTAGACTAAGTGCTGTTTTACATCATCTCTGTGCACTTGGATGGGGGGCTCCACCCCGGACTCCACCCCGGACTCCACCCCGGACTCCACCCCGGACTCCACCCCGGACTCCACCCCGGACTCCACCCCGGACTCGGGGCAGAAGTACTATTAGGGGTTGAGGCGCCGTTCTTCCTCGGAGACTTTCAGCTTCTCCTTGTCCTCCATACATAGTGCGGGGGGGACACCATCCGATGGGGGACAATTCTTGTCAGAACACCGGCACTGGGGGGCTACAGATCACTGAGGGAACCATGAATGCCAACATGTACTGTGACATACTGAAGCAGAGCTTCCCCTCCCTTCAGAGACTGGGCCGCAGGGCAGTATTCCAACATGATAACCACCCCAAACACACCTCCAACACCACCACTGCCTTGCTAAAGAAGCTGAGGGTGAAGGTGATGGACTGGCCAAGCATGTCTCCAGACCTAAACCCTATTGATCATCTGTGGGACATCCTCAAACGGAAGGGGGAGGAGCGCAAGGTCTCCAACATCCACCAGCTCTGTGATGTCATCATGGGGGAGGGGAAGAGGACTCCAGTGACAACCTGTGAAGCTCTGGTGACCACCATGCCCAAGAGGGTGAAGGCAGAGCTGGAAAATAATGGCGGCCACACAGAATATTGACACTCTGGGCCCAATTTGGATATTTTCACTTAGGGGTGTCCTGACTTTTGTGGCCAGCGGTTTAGACATTAATGGCTGTGTGTTATACAAGCTGTACACTCACTACTTCACATTGTAGACAAGTGTCATTTCTTCAGTGTTGTCACATGAATGTCACTGAGGGGTGTACTTACTTTTGTCACATACTGTATATATATATATATAGTGAGTGTATACAGACACACACTGAGGGATATTCTCGGTGATCGATTTATCGCACTCGGTGGCTCCGCCTCCTCGCTGGCTCTCTGGAATATGACGGACCAATCACAGATCAGATCTCCTGCAGATAACGATCGATGAATATCCGGGGGACACAACACCCCCCACAGGACACGCCCCCATAGACCCGCCTACCAGACACGGGGGGGGAGGGGGGCACTCTGATCTGTGACAGATATTTCTACATGACCCCCCCCCCCTCCCCCATACAGAAGGGTCTCTGGATATACAGATCACCCGACAGCAACCGGGGGAGGGGAACGTTCCAGCAACTCCCCTCCCCCCCCCTCTGTACACATAGAATGAGAGAAGTGCAGCGCGAGGAATGAGACTCCCGACTGATGACTGTCCTATCCAATCCGCTGCCTCCTCCCCTCCCCCATCATATATATATATATATACACGTGCAGTGTGTGTGGGGGGGAGGGGAGAGTCCCCCATGAGATATATATATATACACGTATACATGTCTGCAGGGTGGGGGAGGGGGGCCTGGGAGTCACACGAGAGAAATATAGATATATATACAGAGCGCGGTGTATACAGGGGGAGGGGGAGGGGTGTGAGCGGGGAGCTCTCCTCTCCTGTGTGGTGATTGGTTGGGAGGGGAGGAGGGGGAGGGGCTAAGATGGTGAATGTAACCAGTGAGGAGGATTTCATCATCCAACCGATACACCCCACAAAACAAAAAAAACCCCCCTCCTCCACCCCTATACCTCAATAATAACCACTACAAAAAAAAACACCCGGCCCCTCCCCCTATAATACCACTATGACAACCAAAAAAAAAAACCCCCCCCACCTCGCCCACCTCCCCCCCTAAAATGACCACTACAACCCCCCGTCCCCCCCTAAAATACCACAAACGTGGAATAGCCACAGTTGGGTACAAAAACCCCCTCCCCCCCCTATATACCCTACAAACCATACAAAACAAAAAAAAAACAACACTAACAAAACAATACAAAGAAAAAATACACAAAAACAAGAAAAAAAATAAAAGAAAACGCCCCCTCCCCCCCCTATATACCGATACCATAAACCCACCTCCCCCCCCCAATACTATATATAGTAAATATATATAATACTCCACTGTACAGTGTAATGAGGGGGGGGAGGGGCTGTCAGAGGATCTTCTCCCCCCCAATATATATATATTATATAATGAGAGGTTCCAGGAGCTGACACTCTACTGATCTGTCACACTCCCTCCCCCCCTATATATATGTCCTGTATACAGTGTGGGGGGAGGAGATGATATTAGAGTGTCAGCTCCGGGGATCAGTTCTGTACAATATATATTATTATAGGAGGAGATGAAGAGCTGACACTCTAATCTCAGATCTCTATAAATACCAGAGGGGGGCCCTGTATACATCTCTATATATATATATCCTCTAAAATCCTCTGACAGCCCCCCCCCCCTCGCAGTGTCCGGGTGACACAGAAGTCCCCTCCCCCCCCCCCCCGGTACTGACCGGCTCGGTGTGGAGTGGAAGGTCCGCGGATGATGTCGGTGGAGAAGTCTGGCGGAGGATCGGACGGTTGTCATGGTGACGGACATTCTGTCGGTGCGGCTTCTCCTCTCACACTGATCGGAGGGGAGGAGCCTCCACCATCCCGCCTTTATATATCACACAGACACGCCCACCTCCGCTACGGAAAGTGACGTCGTGACGAAACCGGCGCACGATTGGCCGAAAAAAGATGTTGGGCGGAGCATAGAGAGCGGAGGGGGCGGAGCCTGTGCTGTGCGGGTTTTATAATTCCCGTGATGTCAGAGATCGGGGCGGTGACGTCACAAGGATTCTTATGGGGGGGGGGGGGGGGGGGGGGGGGGTAACCGCTTAATGGCCGAAATCTGAGAATTCCTCCCCCCCCCCACATTATATATTCTTCCCACCCCCCACATTATATATTCTTCCCAACCCCCCCCCCCCACATTATATATTCTTCCTTCCCCACCCCCCCCCCATTATATATTCTTCCCTCCCAACCCCCCCCCCACATTATATATCCTTCCCTCCCAACCCCCCCCCCCCATCATATATATTCTTCCCTCCCAACCCCCCCCCCACACATTTATATATTTCTTCCCTCCCAACCCCCCCCCCCCCACACACCAAAACCCCACCCCCACATTATATATTCTTCCCCCCCTCATTATATATTCATCCTTCCTCCCCCCCCACATTATATATTCTTCCCTCCCAACCCCCCCCCACATTATATATTCTTCCCCCCCTCATTATATATTCTTCCTCCCCCCCCACATTATATATTCTTCCCTCCCAACCCCCCCCCCCCACATTATATATTCTTCCCTCCCACCCCCCCCCCCCCCCCCCACATTATATATTCTTCCCTCCCAACCCCCCCCCCACACATTATATATTCTTCCTTCCCCACCCCCCCCCATTATATATTCTTCCCTCCCCAACCCCCCCCCCACATTATATATCCTTCCCTCCCAACCCCCTCCCCCCACATTATATATTCTTCCCTACCAACCCCCCCCCCCCACCCCCCCCCACCTACATTATATATCTACTTACCCCCACCTCCCAACCCACCCCCCCCACATTATATCATTCTACCCCCCCTCATTAACATACTACTACCCTCCCCCCCCCCCATATCAATACCACTCCTTCCCTCCCCCCACCCCCCCCCATTAATAATATCTCGAACCTACCCCCCCTCATTATCACGACAACTTCCTCCCCCCACCCACAAATATTACTTACCCTGCCCCCCACCCCCCCCCCCCTCCACATTATATATAACATCCCCCCAATCCCACCAACCCCCCCCCCCCCACATTATATATTCTTACCCTCCCCCACCCACCCCCCCCCCCCCACACATTAAAAACCCTACCCTCCACCTACCCACCCCCCCCCAATGTATATATACTACCCACCCACCCCTCCCGGCCTCCCCCCCCCGCACCTTACCCCGTACATTCTTCCCCCCACCCCCAACTACACCACCCACCCGAGTTCCCCCCCACCCCCCCCCACATCCATACATCGTTCCCCCCCCCACCACCCCCCCCCGCACCTCACCGCCACCGCCCCCTTCCCCACCCCCCCCCATTATATATTTTTCCCCTCCCAACCCCCCCCCCATTTATATATTCCCCCCCCTCCTTCAACCTAACCCCCCCCCCTCCTATATCATTCCCTCCCACCCCACCCCCCACACCCACCCATATATCAGTTCGCCCTCCCAACCGAATAAACCCCCCCCCCCCATTATAATAT
>CM053029.1:601259283-601286783 GCA_028564925.1 Lithobates sylvaticus | reverse complement strand
ATATATTGTTCCCTCCCAACCCCCAAACATTATATATTGTTCCCTCCCAACCCCCCACATTATATATTGTTCCCTCCCAACCCCCCAAACATTATATATTGTTCCCTCCCAACCCCCCCCCACACATTATATATTGTTCCCTCCCAACCCCCCACATTATATATTGTTCCCTCCCAACCCCCCAAACATTATATATTGTTCCCTCCCAACCCCCCACATTATATATTGTTCCCTCCCCCCAGAGAAATGTTTATTGAGGAACCCCTGAAATACCGCCCAGGTCCCCGGAACACAAAACATCGCTGTGACATCACAACCATTATATATAGAAATATTATCACCTGTTTTATGTGAGATTTGAGATGTTTTTCTTCTGCACAAAATGCCCGAGTCTGAGATTAACTTGATACAAACAGAATACAGGAGGGCACATTATGGGGCCCCACAAGGGCAAACTACGGGGGCACACGGCACAACCTGGGGGCGCAGGGCACACGGCACAACCTGGGGGCGCGGGGCACACAGCACAACCTGGGGGCGCAGGGCACACAGCACAACCTGGGGGCGCAGGGCACACAGCACAACCTGGGGGCACACAGCACAACCTGGGGGCGCAGGGCACACAGCACAACCTGGGGGCGCAGGGCACACAGCACAACCTGGGGGCGCAGGGCACACAGCACAACCTGGGGGCACACAGCACAACCTGGGGGCACACAGCACAACCTGGGGGCACACAGCACAACCTGGGGGCGCAGGGCACGGGGCACACAGCACAACCTGGGGGCACACAGCACAACCTGGGGGCACACAGCACAACCTGGGGGCGCAGGGCACGGGGCACACAGCACAACCTGGGGGCGCAGGGCACACAGCACAACCTGGGGGCGCAGGGCACACAGCACAACCTGGGGGCACACAGCACAACCTGGGGGCGCAGGGTACGGGGCACACAGCACAACCTGGGGGCGCAGGGCACAACCTGGGGGCGCAGGGTACGGGGCACACAGCACAACCTGGGGGCGCAGGGCACACAGCACAACCTGGGGGCGCAGGGCACACAGCACAACCTGGGGGCGCAGGGCACACAGCACAACCTGGGGGCGCAGGGCACGGGGCACAACCTGGGGGCGCGGGGCACGGGGCACAACCTGGGGGCGCAGGGCACACAGCACAACCTGGGGGCGCAGGGCACGGGGCACACAGCACAACCTGGGGGCGCAGGGCACGGGGCACACAGCACAACCTGGGGGCGCAGGGCACGGGGCACACAGCACAACCTGGGGGCGCAGGGCACGGGGCACACAGCACAACCTGGGGGCGCGGGGCATGGGGCACACAGCACAACCTGGGGGCGCGGGGCATGGGGCACACAGCACAACCTGGGGGCGCGGGGCATGGGGCACACAGCGGGGTACAAGGCACGAAACATGGTGCAGGGTACCCGATATTATACAGGTGACACAGCATGAAACAGGGCCAACACATGGCACACGACACAGAACATGGTACAGGGCACCAGTGTTGGTCATCTTACTTTAAAAAAGTAATTAGTTAATGTTGTGGGTATTTCGCCACACTCTTGCGCTAATAAGCGCCTTTCAATCTTATGATATAATGCGCCCTCTGATCGTATGCCTCCCTGGATCCCCAGCTCCCAAAAACAGACATTACCAGCAGCTTCACGTCATCCTCTCATCATCAGCATCCAAACCTCACCAGCCAAGCATTCCATCCATCACCACCTCAGTCTGGCTGCTTCCCATCTAAGCCCCTGGCTTCCCATTGCCCAGTAAACAGCCATCAACAGCAAGTATTCTTACATGTTCATCTCAGCCTCGGTCAGCATCATTCCTCTGTCCCAGCCCAGTGAACTCCTTTATTTAGAAAACATTCCAAGCCACACCCTCAGGGGTTTGCCTCCAACAGCTAAACCCCTCCCACAAAGGATGTGGCCTCATCTCATTCACCCAGGATGTGAATGACCATATAAGGAAATACAATACAGGGACTACAATACAGGGACAATTGTTTTCCTTCAAAAGAACCAATCACAGATGTATACATTCAAACAGACTAAGCAGTGATGTACAAACCGTCTAAACTGCTTTCAATGACAACGAACGATATAAAGCCATGGCTCCGTGGGCCACAATATTTATACCGTTATGCTAAAGTTCCAGTGTACACAGGGATGTTTGCTTGAAGCTATCAATGCCGTCACTGGGAAGTGGCCAGTCTCCCGGTGAGGCACAACTGAACTTCCTTAAACCAGCAAACACGTCTGTAGTGTCCATAGGAAGGTTTACGCAGCCAATGGTCTTCCGCCAACGTCTTTATGTGCGAATACGCGCCGATGAGCGCATTACAGCAAAACCGACACTGGGGGGCATCTGACAACATACATTAATAAAATTTTCCATGACATTAAGTTACAAATTACTTCTCCCAAAAAGTAATTGCGTTAGTAACTCAGTTACTACATTGGAAAAGTAATTAGTTACTCAGCAAAGTAACTGACTTTTTTTTTTTAAATATTCTATACGTGTAACTAAGGGGCGGGTCCAGTATTACTGTAACCAAGGGGCGCATTTATTATTGCTCTAACCAAGGGGCAGATCTGTTATAGTGTGTAAGCAAGGGGCGGGTCTATTATTATTATATCGTGTAAGGGGCGGGTCTATTATTATTATTATATCGTGTAAGGGGCGGGTCTATTATTATTATATCGTGTAAGGGGCGGGTCTATTATTATTATATCGTGTAAGGGGTGGGTCTATTATTATTATATCGTGTAAGGGGCGGGTCTATTATTATTATCATATCGTGTAAGGGGCAGGTCTATTATTATTATTATATCGTGTAAGGGGCGGGTCTATTATTATTATATCGTGTAAGGGGCGGGTCTATTATTATATCGTGTAAGGGGCGGGTCTATTATTATTATATCGTGTAAGGGGCGGGTCTATTATTATTATATCGTGTAAGGGGCGGGTCTATTATTATTATATCGTGTAAGGGGCGGGTCTATTATTATTATATTGTGTAAGGGGCGGGTCTATTATTATTATCATATCGTGTAAGCAAGGGGCGGGTCTATTATTATATCGTGTAAGGGGTGGGTCTATTATTATTATTATTATATCGGGTAAGGGGCGGGTCTATTATTATATCGTGTAGGGGGCGGGTCTATTATATCGTGTAAGGGGCGGGTCTATTATTATATTGTGTAAGGGCGGGTCTATTATTATTATATCCTGTAAGGGGCGGGTCTATTATTATTATATGGTGTAAGGGGCGGGTCTATTATTATCTGGTGTAAGGGGCGGGTCTATTATTATTATTATATCGTGTAAGGGGCGGGTCTATTATTATATCGTGTAAGGGGGCGGGTCTATTATTATATCGTGTAAGGGGCGGATGGCTACAGAAGAGGGCGAATGTTAAATTAATGGGCAGAGCTCGATATATAACAATAATAATAAATGCGCCCCTTGGTTACAGTAATACTAGACCCGCCCCTTACTTACACGATAGACGCCCCTTGCAGAGCAGCACGAGCATCAGGAGCGTGCGGCATCGCCTCGTACAATTACATGTTACCTGCGCCTGCGCGGTGTAGAGTTCACTCAGAGCGGTTTAGGTTCGGAAATTTTCGGAAGCTCCGTAGTCCTTCGTACTGCGTAAGCGCTGCGCCTGCGCAGTACAGGGGGGTCCTTATCCGGCGGGGGAACTTTTTCGGCAGGACACCGGAATTACACTACTGCCATCTAGTGGCGGTAGATGTAATTGGGGTAACTAAGCCAAAGTAATGGGAACTGAGTTACCATGAGGGGAAAGTAATCAGTTAGATACTCGTTACCCTCTAAAGTAACTGAGTTACGTAACTCAGTTACTTACATCACTGCAAGGCACACAGCAGAGTACACAACATGGTACAGGGCGGTGTAGGGCACAAGCCACACAGAAGGGCACGGGGGGCAGCAGGGTACAGGGCACGGGGGGCAGCAGCAGTTTCAAATGCAGAGTAGTGCAGGAAGCGGCTGTAATAAGACCTCTGTCATAACGCGATCCCTTCCTCCCATCCCCCCCATGTGATGTCACATACACGCTCCGGGGGTGGATGGGAGGAAAGGAGGGCCGGCGGGAAGGATCGCGTTATGACAAAGGTCTTATCACAGACGGCTGACGGGTAGATCGAATCTAAGCCAAAATGCAGAGTAGTGCGGGAAGCTGCGGTAATAAGACCTCCCTCATAACGCCGATCCTTCCCGCAAAATTACACAGCTGTCTGTGACTGACAGGTAGATCGCGTCGCAGAACCCCTGGGGACTTTGAGGAACCGCGGTGGAGAAACACTGCCCTAGAGAATAAAAATGGCGGTCGTTGCAATACTTTCTACAGGTTGCATGTTTAGAGTTACAGAGGAGATAGATAGAATTATTGCTCTCGCTCTACCGATCGCGGCGATACCTCACATGTGTGGTCTGAACATCGTTTTCATATGCGGGCGCTGCTCATGTATGCGTTCACTTCTACGTGCGAGCTCGGCGGGACGGGCGCGTTATAAACATGTTGTTTTTTTTGTTATTATTTATTTTACCTTTATTTACCACGTCCACAGCCACCCCTCTGTCCAAGTATACCACGTCCACAGCCACCCCTCTGTCCAAGTAAACCACTTCCACAGCCACCCCTCTGTCCAAGTATACCACGTCCTCCGTCATACAAACACTGGACCCAAATGACATTGTTGTCCAAGTATACCACGTCCACCGCAACCCCTCTATCCAAGTATACCACGTCCCCAGCCACCCCTCTGTCCAAGTATACCACGTCCACAGCCACCCCTCTGTCCAAGTATACCACGTCCACAGCCACCCCTCTGTCCAAGTATACCACGTCCACAGCCACCCCTCTGTCCAAGTATACCACGTCCACAGCCACCCCTCTGTCCAAGTTTACCACGTCCACAGCCACCCCTCTGTCCAAGTATACCACGTCCACAGCCACCCCTCTGTCCAAGTATACCACGTCCACCGCCACCCCTCTGTCCAAGTATACCACGTCCACAGCCACCCCTCTGTCCAAGTATACCACGTCCACAGCCACCCCTCTGTCCAAGTATACCACGTCCACAGCCACCCCTCTGTCCAAGTATACCACGTCCACAGCCACCCCTCTGTCCAAGTATACCACGTCCACAGCCACCCCTCTGTCCAAGTATACCACGTCCACAGCCACCCCTCTGTCCAAGTATACCACGTCCACAGCCACCCCACTGTCCAAGTATACCACGTCCACCCCTCTGTCCAAGTATACCACGTCCACAGCCACCCCTCTGTCCAAGTATACCACGTCCACAGCCACCCCTCTGTCCAAGTATACCACGTCCACAGCCACCCCTCTGTCCAAGTATACCACGTCCACAGCCACCCCTCTGTCCAAGTATACCACGTCCACAGCCACCCCTCTGTCCAAGTATACCACGTCCACAGCCACCCTCTGTCCAAGTATACCACGTCCACAGCCACCCCTCTGTCCAAGTATACCACGTCCACAGCCACCCCTCTGTCCAAGTATACCACGTCCACAGCCACCCCTCTGTCCAAGTATACCACGTCCACAGCCACCCCTCTGTCCAAGTATACCACGTCCACAGCCACCCCTATGTCCAAGTATACCACGTCCACAGCCACCCCTCTGTCCAAGTATACCACGTCCACAGCCACCCCTCTGTCCAAGTATACCACGTCCACAGCCACCCCTCTGTCCAAGTATACCACGTCCACATACACCCCTCTGTCCAAGTATACCACGTCCACAGCCACCCCTCTGTCCAAGTATACCACGTCCACATACACCCCTCTGTCCAAGTATACCACGTCCACAGCCACCCCTCTGTCCAAGTATACCACGTCCACAGCCACCCCTCTGTCCAAGTATACCACGTCCACAGCCACCCCTCTGTCCAAGTATACCACGTCCACAGCCACCCCTCTGTCCAAGTATACCACGTCCACAGCCACCCCTCTGTCCAAGTATACCACGTCCACAGCCACCCCTCTGTCCAAGTATACCACGTCCACAGCCACCCCTCTGTCCAAGTATACCACGTCCACAGCCACCCCTCTGTCCAAGTATACCACGTCCACAGCCACCCCTCTGTCCAAGTATACCACGTCCACAGCCACCCCTCTGTCCAAGTATACCACGTCCACAGCCACCCCTCTGTCCAAGTATACCACGTCCACAGCCACCCCTCTGTCCAAGTATACCACGTCCACAGCCACCCTCTGTCCAAGTATACCACGTCCACAGCCACCCCTCTGTCCAAGTATACCACGTCCACAGCCACCCCTCTGTCCAAGTATACCACGTCCACAGCCACCCTCTGTCCAAGTATACCACGTCCACAGCCACCCCTCTGTCCAAGTATACCACGTCCACACCACTGTCCAAGTATACCACGTCCACAGCCACCCCTCTGTCCCAAGTATACCACGTCCACAGCCACCCCTCTGTCCAAGTATACCACGTCCACAGCCACCCCTCTGTCCAAGTATACCACGTCCACAGCCACCCCTCTGTCCAAGTATACCACGTCCACAGCCACCCCTCTGTCCAAGTATACCACGTCCACAGCCACCCCCCTGTCCAAGTATACCACGTCCACAGCCACCCCTCTGTCCAAGTATACCACGTCCACAGCCACCCCTCTGTCCAAGTATACCACGTCCACAGCCACCCCTCTGTCCAAGTATACCACGTCCACAGCCACCCCTCTGTCCAAGTATACCACGTCCACAGCCACCCCTGTCCAAGTATACCACGTCCACAGCCACCCCTCTGTCCAAGTATACCACGTCCACAGCCCCCCCTCTGTCCAAGTATACCACGTCCACAGCCACCCCTCTGTCCAAGTATACCACGTCCACAGCCCCCCTCTGTCCAAGTATACCACGTCCACAGCCACCCCTCTGTCCAAGTATACCACGTCCACAGCCACCCCTCTGTCCAAGTATACCACGTCCACAGCCACCCCTCTGTCCAAGTATACCACGTCCACACACCCCTCTGTCCAAGTATACACGTCCACAGCCACCCCTCTGTCCAAGTATACCACGTCCACAGCCACCCCTCTGTCCAAGTATACCACGTCCACAGCCACCCCTCTGTCCAAGTATACCACGTCCACAGCCACCCCTCTGTCCAAGTATACCACGTCCACAGCCACCCCTCTGTCCAAGTATACCACGTCCACAGCCCACCCTCTGTCCAAGTATACCACGTCCACAGCCACCCCTCTGTCCAAGTATACCACGTCCACAGCCACCCCTCTGTCCAAGTATACCACGTCCACAGCCACCCCTCTGTCCAAGTATACCACGTCCACAGCCACCCCTCTGTCCAAGTATACCACGTCCACAGCCACCCCTCTGTCCAAGTATACCACGTCCACAGCCACCCCTCTGTCCAAGTATACCACGTCCACAGCCCCCCTCTGTCCAAGTATACCACGTCCACAGCCACCCCTCTGTCCAAGTATACCACGTCCACAGCCACCCCTCTGTCCAAGTATACCACATCCACAGCCCCCCTCTGTCCAAGTATACCACGTCCACAGCCACCCCTCTGTCCAAGTATACCACGTCCACAGCCACCCCTCTGTCCAAGTATACCACGTCCACAGCCACCCCTCTGTCCAAGTATACCACGTCCACAGCCACCCCTCTGTCCAAGTATACCACGTCCACAGCCACCCCTCTGTCCAAGTATACCACGTCCACAGCCACCCCTCTGTCCAAGTATACCACGTCCACAGCCACCCCTCTGTCCAAGTATACCACGTCCACAGCCACCCCTCTGTCCAAGTATACCACGTCCACAGCCACCCCTCTGTCCAAGTATACCACGTCCACAGCCACCCCTCTGTCCAAGTATACCACGTCCACAGCCACCCCTCTGTCCAAGTATACCACGTCCACAGCCACCCCTCTGTCCAAGTATACCACGTCCACAGCCACCCTCTGTCCAAGTATACCACGTCCACAGCCACCCCTCTGTCCAAGTATACCACGTCCACAGCCACCCCTCTGTCCAAGTATACCACGTCCACAGCCACCCCTCTGTCCAAGTATACCACGTCCACAGCCACCCCTCTGTCCAAGTATACCACGTCCACAGCCACCCCCTCTGTCCAAGTATACCACGTCCACAGCCACCCCTCTGTCCAAGTATACCACGTCCACAGCCACCCCTCTGTCCAAGTATACCACGTCCACAGCCCCCCTCTGTCCAAGTATACCACGTCCACAGCCACCCCTCTGTCCAAGTATACCACGTCCACAGCCCCCCTCTGTCCAAGTATACCACGTCCACAGCCACCCCTCTGTCCAAGTATACCACGTCCACAGCCACCCCTCTGTCCAAGTATACCACGTCCACAGCCACCCCTCTGTCCAAGTATACCACGTCCACAGCCACCCCTCTGTCCAAGTATACCACGTCCACAGCCACCCCTCTGTCCAAGTATACCACGTCCACAGCCACCCCTCTGTCCAAGTATACCACGTCCACAGCCACCCCTCTGTCCAAGTATACCACGTCCACAGCCACCCCTCTGTCCAAGTATACCACATCCACAGCCACCCCTCTGTCCAAGTATACCACGTCCACAGCCACCCCTCTGTCCAAGTATACCACGTCCACAGCCACCCCTCTGTCCAAGTATACCACGTCCACAGCCACCCCTCTGTCCAAGTATACCACATCCACAGCCACCCCTCTGTCCAAGTATACCACGTCCACAGCCACCCCTCTGTCCAAGTATACCACGTCCACAGCCACCCCTCTGTCCAAGTATACCACGTCCACAGCCCCCCTCTGTCCAAGTATACCACGTCCACACCACCCCTCTGTCCAAGTATACCACATCCACAGCCACCCCTCTGTCCAAGTATACCACGTCCACAGCCACCCCTCTGTCCAAGTATACCACGTCCACAGCCACCCCTCTGTCCAAGTATACCACGTCCACATACACCCCTCTGTCCAAGTATACCACGTCCACATACACCCCTCTGTCCAAGTATACCACGTCCACAGCCACCCCCCTGTCCAAGTATACCACGTCCACAGCCACCCCTCTGTCCAAGTATACCACGTCCACAGCCACCCCTCTGTCCAAGTATACCACGTCCACAGCCACCCCTCTGTCCAAGTATACCAAGTATACCACCCCTCTGTCCAAGTATACCACGTCCACAGCACCCCTCTGTCCAAGTATACCACGTCCACAGCCACCCCTCTGTCACAAGTATACCACGTCCACAGCCCCCTCTCTGTCCAAGTATACCACGTCCACAGCCACCCCTCTGTCCAAGTATACCACGTCCACAGCCACCCCTCTGTCCAAGTATACCACGTCCACAGCCACCCCTCTGTCCAAGTATACCACGTCCACAGCCACCCCTCTGTCCAAGTATACCACGTCCACAGCCACCCCTCTGTCCAAGTATACCACGTCCACAGCCACCCCTCTGTCCAAGTATACCACGTCCACAGCCACCCCTCTGTCCAAGTATACCACGTCCACAGCCACCCCTCTGTCCAAGTATACCACGTCCACAGCCACCCCTCTGTCCAAGTATACCACGTCCACAGCCACCCCTCTGTCCAAGTATACCACGTCCACAGCCACCCCTCTGTCCAAGTATACCACGTCCACAGCCACCCCTCTGTCCAAGTATACCACGTCCACAGCCACCCCTCTGTCCAAGTATACCACGTCCACAGCCACCCCTCTGTCCAAGTATACCACGTCCACAGCCACCCCTCTGTCCAAGTATACCACGTCCACAGCCACCCCCTCTGTCCAAGTATACCATGTCCACAGCCACCCTCTGTCCAAGTATACCACATCCACAGCCCCCCTCTGTCCAAGTATACCACGTCCACAGCCACCCCTCTGTCCAAGTATACCACGTCCACAGCCACCCCTCTGTCCAAGTATACCACGTCCACAGCCACCCCTCTGTCCAAGTATACCACGTCCACAGCCACCCCTCTGTCCAAGTATACCACGTCCACAGCCCCCTCTCTGTCCAAGTATACCACGTCCACAGCCACCCTCTGTCCAAGTATACCACGTCCACAGCCACCCCTCTGTCCAAGTATACCACGTCCACAGCCACCCCTCTGTCCAAGTATACCACGTCCACAGCCACCCCTCTGTCCAAGTATACCACGTACACAGCCACCCCTCTGTCCAAGTATACCACGTCCACAGCACCCCTCTGTCCAAGTATACCATGTCCACAGCCACCCCTCTGTCCAAGTATACCACGTCCACAGCCACCCCTCTGTCCAAGTATACCACGTCCACAGCCACCCCTCTGTCCAAGTATACCACGTCCACAGCCACCCCTCTGTCCAAGTATACCACGTCCACAGCCACCCCCTCTGTCCAAGTATACCACGTCCACAGCCACCCCTCTGTCCAAGTATACCACGTCCACAGCCACCCCTCTGTCCAAGTATACCACGTCCACAGCCACCCCTCTGTCCAAGTATACCACGTCCACAGCCACCCCTCTGTCCAAGTATACCACCCCTCTGTCCACAGCCACCCCTCTGTCCAAGTATACCACGTCCACAGCCACCCCTCTGTCCAAGTATACCACGTCCACAGCCACCCCTCTGTCCAAGTATACCACGTCCACAGCCACCCCTCTGTCCAAGTATACCACGTCCACAGCCACCCCTCTGTCCAAGTATACCACATCCACAGCCACCCCTCTGTCCAAGTATACCACGTCCACAGCCACCCCTCGGTCCAAGTATACCACGTCCACAGCCACCCCTCTTGTCCAAGAATACCACGTCCACAGCCACCCCTCTGTCCAAGTAGACCAGGTCCACAGCCACCCCTCTGTCCATTTATACCACGTCCACAGCCACCCCTCCTGTCCAAGTATACCACGTCCACAGCCACCCTCTGTCCAAGTATACCACCTCCACAGCCACCCCTCTGTCCAAGTATACCACGTCCACAGAATCCCCTCTGTCCAAGTATACCACGTCCACAGCCACCCCTTTACTCATGTCAGAGAAGGAGAAGGAGAATCTCCATACAGCCTCCACTGGGTTCCCCCTGTAAATTCGGTGGGTCGGTCACACATAGAAGGATTTTCAGTATTTGTATTCTGGGAAGGGAGTCGGTGGATTGGGTGGAGCGGCCTCCCCGGCCTCCTCTGTGATAAGGAGGCCTCATGTTCTGGGTGTCAGAGATAAAGACTGAAGGCCGCACCCACCAGAAGAAACATTCCGTATGGTGAACGATCGGCCGATTATCTGATGGTGAGTCTCGCGCTTTCCACGGCCCATTCCCACTTTTCAGACAAAACCTGAGAAATATTTATAATAGAGAACAAAGCGAAAAATTCCACCAGATAATAAATGTAAATCCAACACCCAGGTGATGAGCGACGGAAGCTGCACAATCATAACTTCAAACAATGTAATGTGTGTGAGAGAGAGAGAGAGAGAGAGAGAGAGAGAGAGAGAGAGAGATGAGAGAGAGAGAGAGAGAGAAGAGAGAGAGTAGAGAGAGAGAGATGAGAGAGGAGAGAGAGAGAGAGAGAGAAGGAGAGAGAGAGAGAGAGAGAGAGAGAGGAGTAGAGAGAGAGAGAGAGAGACCGGGTCCTGCCCCAGGGGAGTGTCTGGGGACCCGGGTCCTGCCCCAGGGGAGTGTCTGGGGACCCGGGTCCTGCCCCAGGGGAGTGTCTGGGGACCCGGGTCCTGCCCCAGGGGAGTGTCTGGGGACCCGGGTCCTGCCCCAGGGGAGTGTCTGGGGACCCGGGTCCTGCCCCAGGGGAGTGTCTGGGGACCCGGGTCCTGCCCCAGGGGAGTGTCTGGGGACCCGGGTCCTGCCCCAGGGGAGTGTCTGGGGACCCGGGTCCTGCCCCAGGGGAGTGTCTGGGGACCCGGGTCCTGCCCCAGGGGAGTGTCTGGGGACCCGGGTCCTGCCCCAGGGGACATGTATCAATGCAAAAAAAACAAAAGTTTTTAAAACTGATTTTTTCAGGAGCAGTGACTTTAATAATGCTTAAAGTGAAACAATGAAAGTGTAATATCCCTTTAAATTTCGTACCTGGGGGGTGTGTATAGTATGCCTGTGAAAGGGGCGCATGTTTCCTGTGTTTAGAACTGTCCGAGAGCAAAATGACATTTCTAAAAGGAAAAAAAGTCATTTAAAATCACTCACGGCTAATGAATTGTCGGGTCTCGGCAATACACATAAAAGTCATTGAAAAATACGTCATGGGATCCCCCCAGTCTATTGTCAGGCCCTTCAGGTCTGCTATGAATATTAAGGGGGACCCCGAACCAAAAAAAAAAAAAAAATGCGTGGGGGTACCCCCAAAAACCCATACGAAACCCTTATCCGAGCACGCAACCTGGCAGGCCGCAGGAAAAGATGGGGGGGGAGGGACGAGAGAGCGCCCCCCCCCCTCCAGGCCACATGCCCTCAACATTGGGTTTTGATAGTTTTTAAAGTGATTTCTTTATAGCTGTTTTTTACAGCAATCATCTTTTATACATTTTGGTTTTATTCATATATCAATTTTTGTCTATTCAGCCAGGACACTGTGCTTCCTCTGTGACCACGCAGGATCTTTTGTGGGACTCTGTTCCAGGCTGGGACACGGGTCAAATTTGGTGGACCTTTTGGCGTGGTAATCCTTACCCCAAGATTCTCCTGACACTAACATGATGTACACTCATTCCCAAGGATGATACTTTGTATATTGTTGTATTTTGTTACTTTATTCATTTTTCTATTTCTGTATAGTTTCATGAATTTTACCATCAATTCATAAACCCCCTGATGAAGCTACCGGGCGAAACATGTCGGATTATAAACGAATCTGGAGCCTTCGCTGTAACTGTACACTTGTTCTATGTAACATTGTAGATCTACGAACAAATGGTCTCTTTTAACTTTATACTCAATAAAATTTATTTTAGATGTATTTTTCTCATTATTATACACACACACACACTATATAGATATATAATAATGTGTGGGGTATACAGAATATAGAAAGCGGCACAATTTGACTCGAAAAAGTAGACAAGTCCACTTGATGAACGATCTGATTGGACGGAACCGGCACCAGATTCACACTGCGTGTCATTCAATCGTCTCACCAGATAGAAGTATATAGAGACATCGGATCAAACAACAGCCCCTTCAATCAGAGCTGTAGAATGGCACAGGATCGGACGCATCGATCTCCACACTTGCTGGTCACACCGGCCCGGATTCCCAGCAGCCGGGGACAAACGATCGCTCTCCCCCGTGGAATAACGATAAAGCAGCACATAGTGGAGCCGTACAAATAGATGAAAATCTTTCCATTTTGTACTTTCATCAAGGATGGTAAAAACAAGCAGCTAAATGTAAAAATCGGAAATTTTGCGGCTCTCAGCGGACTTGTCTCTCGTGGGCCCGCTTTGCGCGTTTCGTCCAATAGGACATCGTCAGAGGCGTGGCCCTACAACACAAGCACGCCTATTTGAGAAAATAAAAATGGATGACGCGACACACCCAGAATTAGATGGGCGGAACACAACATGTGACCATCATTGCGCTCCACCGTCCAGGAATAGTAACGTGCGATTATCGCTCAGTGTGTACAGAAATGCGCATGCTCAGAAGCAAAAAACAATCGCTCACTTCAGTGGCAGCTGGAGGTTTTTTTTTGTTGGGGCAAACTACTACCCCCCCACGTCAGCCGGTGGCACCCCCCACCCACCCCAGTCACCCCCCTCTTCTGCATCACAGCAGCTTCCATTATGCGTCTTCTCCCTCCTCCTAGGCAGCCAATAGGATCGCCAGTCCTTTCAGCCAATCGGGTGCTCTGCGCCCTGAGCCCACCCTTTTTTAAGCCAATTAGAGCCCTAGGCTCCAATCAAGTGCTTCAAAAAAAAAGCCCCATTGGAATCCTGCATTTAGATTAGGGGGCTGGACACATGGATGGAGCGGAGCCTGTGCACCCCTAATGGGCGGGCCGCCACTGGTTCACGCCCTCTTCCATTTCCCAAGGGGCGGAGCCACGCCTGCCGAGAATTTTCCTACAATCCAATCCAACTTCATCCAGATCTTCTCATCGTGTGTACGAGGCTTGTGCCCCCCCCCCATATCTGAGTGCCCCCCCCCCCACATCTGAGTGCCCCCATCCCACATCTGAGTGCCCCCCCCCATCTGAGTGCCTCCCCCCCCACATCTGAAAGCCTCCTCCCCACACATCTGAGTGCCTCCCCCCCCCCCCACATCTGAGTGCCCCCCCACCCCACATCTGAGTGCCTCCTCCCCCACATCTGAGTGCCCCCCCACATCTGAGTGCCTCCTCCCCCACATCTGAGTGCCCCCCCATCCCACATCTGAGTGCCCCCCCATCCCACATCTGAGTGCCCCCCCATCCCACATCTGAGTGCCCCCCCATCCCACATCTGAGTGCCCCCCCATCCCACATCTGAGTGCCTCCCCCCCCACATCTGAGTGCCTCCCCCCCCACATCTGAGGCCCCCCCATCTGAGTGCCTCCCCCCCCCACATCTGAGTGCCTCCCCCCCCCACATCTGAGTGCCCCCATCCCACATCTGAGTGCCTCCCCCCATCTGAGTGCCCCCCCCCCATCTGAGTGCCTCCCCCCATCTGAGTGCCTCCCCCCCCACATCTGAGTGCCCCCCCCATCTGAGTGCCCCCCACATCTGAGTGCCTCCCCCCCCACATCTGAGGCCCCCCCCCCCCCACATCTGAGTGCCTCCCCCCCCCACATCTGAGTGCCCCCCATCCCACATCTGAGCCCCCCCCCCATCTGAGTGCCTCCCCCCCACATCTGAGTGCCCCCCATCCCACATCTGAGTGCCTCCCCCCCACATCTGAGTGCCCCCCATCCCACATCTGAGTGCCTCCCCCCCACATCTGAGTGCCCCCCATCCCACATCTGAGTGCCCCCCATCCCACATCTGAGTGCCTCCCCCCCCCACATCTGAGTGCCCCCCATCCCACATCTGAGTGCCTCCCCCCCACACATCTGAGTGCCCCCCATCCCACATCTGAGTGCCCCCCCCCATCTGAGTGCCTCCCCCCCACACATCTGAGTGCCCCCCCACATCTGAGTGCCCCCCATCCCACATCTGAGTGCCCCCCATCCCACATCTGAGTGCCCCCCATCCCACATCTGAGTGCCCCCCCCCCATCTGAGTGCCTCCCCCCACACATCTGAGTGCCCCCCCACATCTGAGTGCCTCCCCCCCCACATCTGGCCCCCCCCCACATCTGAGTGCCTCCCCCCCCACATCTGAGTGCCTCCCCCCCCCACATCTGAGTGCCTCCCCCCCCCCACATCTGAGTGCCTCCCATCCCACATCTGAGTGCCTCCCCCCACATCTGAGCCCCCCCCCCATCTGAGTGCCTCCCCCCCACATCTGAGTGCCTCCCCACATCTGAGTGCCCCCCATCCCACATCTGAGTGCCCCCCATCCCACATCTGAGTGCCTCCCCCCCACATCTGAAAGCCTCCTCCCCACACATCTGAGTGCCCCCCCATATCTGAGTGACTCCTCCCCCCCCCTCACATCTGAGTCCCCCCACATCTGAGTGCCCCCCATCTGAGTGCCTCCCCCCACATCTGAGTGCCCCCCCCCACATCTGAGTGCCTCCCCCCCTCACATCTGAGTGCCCCCCATCTGAGTGCCCCCCCCCACATCTGAGTGCCCCCCCACATCTGAGTGCCTCCCCCCCTCACATCTGAGTGCCCCCCATCTGAGTGCCTCCCCCCACATCTGGGTGCCCCCCTCACATCTGAGACCCCCCACGTCTGAGTGCCTCCCATCTGAGTGCCTTCCCCCCCCCCCACATCTGAGTGCCCCCCCATCTGAGTGACTCCTCCCCCCCTCACATCTGAGTGCCTCCCCCCCCCCACATCTGAGTGCCGCCCCATCTGAGTGACTCCTCCCCCCCACATCTGAGTGCCCCTCCCCACACAACTGAGTGCCCCCACATCTGGGTGCCCCCCCCCTCACATCTGAGTGCCCCCCCATCTGAGTGACTCCTCCCCCCCACATCTGAGTGCCTCCCCCCACACAACTGAGTGCCCCCACATCTGGGTGCCCCCCCCCTCACATCTGAGTGCCCCCCATCTGAGTGCCTCCCCCCCCCCACATCTGAGTGCCCCCCCATCTGAGTGACTCCTCCCCCGCACATCTGAGTGCCCCTCCCCACACAACTGAGTGCCCCCACATCTGGGTGCCCCCCCCTCACATCTGAGTGCCCCCCCATCTGAGTGACTCCTCCCCCCCACATCTGGGTGCCCCCCCCTCACATCTGAGTGCCCCCCATCTGAGTGACTCCTCCCCCCCACATCTGAGTGCCCCTCCCCACACAACTGAGTGCCCCCCATCTGAGTGCCTCCCCCCCCCCCACATCTGAGTGCCCCCCCCCCCCCCACATCTGAGTGCCCCCCATATGAGTGCCCCCCCCCCCCACATCTGAGTGCCCCCCATATGAGTGCCCCCCCCCCCCCCCACATCTGAGTGCCCCCCCCCCACATCTGAGTGCCCCCCATATGAGTGCCCCCCCCTACATCTGAGTGCCCCCCCCCACATCTGAGTGCCCCCCCCATCTGAGTGATGATCTAAATAAAATCTCATATTTTGTGTTGTCACCAGAACAGGAAGTGAGGGGAAATCATCCGATGGGGACACTGTAGAAGAACTTACTCTCTGGGAACGGAAATGAAATCATCTGCAGCAGCCAACGGAGAGCAGTGAGACGTTATTCCTCCCGCACCGATACCGGAGACAAAGCTATATATACCGAGAGACCACAGAACCCCGCCCACACTACTCCCCCAACATACAGAGACCCCGCCCATAGAACCCCGCCCACACTCCTTCCCCAACACACAGAGACCCCGCCCATAGAACCCCGCCCACACTACTTCCTCAAAACACACAGACCCCGCCCACACTACTTCCCCAACACACAGAGACTCCGCCCACAGAACCCCGCCCACACTACTTCCCCAACACACACAGACCCCGCCCACACTACTTCCCCAACACATAGACCTGCGCACTGCCATCATCTACAGCTCCGCCCATCATCCCGCAGAGCCGCGCCCAGTGAATAGCGATTGGCCCATTAGCCTCCGTCATGTCCTAAGGAGGCGGGGTTTCAGGTGTTTTCAGCTCCCGCGAGATGAGAGTTGGGCGGGTGGCCGGAAGTGGTCGGTGAGGAGAAGAGCGGAGAGGAGACCCGGAAAGCACCATGAGCTTCTTATTGTACGTACCGGGGGGGGGGGAGAGAGAGGAGAGGACTGTCATATCATTGGGGGGGGGGGGGAGAGGAGAGGACTGTCATATCATTGGGGGGGGGGAGGAGAGGAGAGGACTGTCATATCATATCATTGGGGGGGGGAGAGAGGAGAGGACTGTCATATCATATCATTGGGGGGGGGGGGGAGGAGAGGACTGTCATATCATATCATTGGGGGGGGGGAGAGGAGAGGACTGTCATATCATTCGGGGGGGGGGGGCCGCGGGGGGGGGGGAGTGGGGGGGGGGGGGGGGGGGGGGGGGGCGGGGGGGGGGGGGGGGGGGGGGGGGGGGGGGGGGGGGGGGGGGGGGGGGGGGGGGGGGGGGGGGGGGGGGGGGGGGGGGGGGGGGAGATGGAGGGGGGGGGGGGGGGGGGGGGGCGGGGGGGGGGATGCGGGGGGGGGGGGGGGGGGGGGGGGGGGGGGGGGGGGGGGGGGCGGTCGGAGCGTGGGGGGGGGGGGGAGGTGGGGGGGAGAGGAGAGGACTGTCATATCATTGGGGGGGGGGGAGGAGGAGGAGGACTGTCATATCATTGGGGGGGGGAGAGAGAGGACTGTCATATCATTGGGGGGGGGGAGGAGAGGACTGTCATATCATTGGGGGGGGGGGAGGAGAGGACTGTCATATCATTGGGGGGGGGAGGAGAGGACTGTCATATCATTGGGGGGGGGGGGGAGAGGACTGTCATATCATTGGGGGGGGGGGAGTGGACGAGGACTGTCATATCATTGGGGGGGGAGGAGAGGACTGTCATATCATTGGGGGGGGAGAGAGAAGAGAGGACTGTCATTCATTGGGGGGGGAGAGAGGAAGAGAGGACTGTCTTTTATCATTGGGGGGGGGAGAGAGAAGAGAGAGGGACTGTCAATATCATTGGGGGGGGGGGGAGAGAGAAGAGAGGACTTGTCATATCATTGGGGGGGGGAGGAGAGAAGAGGGACTGTCAATCATTGGGGGGGGGGAGAGAGAAGAAGAGAGGACTGTCATATCATTGGGGGGGGGGAGAGAGAGAGAGAGGACTGTCATTATCATTGGGGGGGGGGGGGGGGAGAGTGAGTCATATCAGAGAGAGAGAGGACTGTCATATCATTGGGGGGGGGGAGAGAGAGAAGAGAGAGGGAGGACTGTGGCGGAAAAAAATGAGAGTGAAGAGAGAGCATTGGGGGGGGAGAGAGAAAGATGAGAGAAGGAAAGAGAAGAGAGGACTGTCATATCATTTGAGGGGGGGGGGGGAGAGAGAGGAGAGAGGACAGATGGTCATGTAGAGAGAAGAGAGAGGAGAGTCAATAGTTGGGGGGTAGGAGGAGGAGAGGGAGCGAGAGAGACTGTTCATAACAATTGGAAAAGAGAGAGGGGGAGGAGAGAGGAGAGGACTGTGAGTCATATTCATACGTTCAGATGGAAGAGAAGAGAGGAATAGAGAGAAGATGAGCCCCAGAGAGAAAGAAGAGAAGATGAGAAGAAGATGAGAGAGAGAAGAGAGGCTGTCATATCATTGGGGGGGGGGGGGAGAGAGGAGAGAGGACTGTCATTTCATTGGGGGGGGGGGAGGGAGGATGTCATATCATTGGGGGGGGAGAGGAGAGACCTGTCACTATCATGGGGGGGGAGGAGAGGATCATTGGGGGGGGGGGGGAGGAGAGGACTGTCCCATATCATTGGGGGGGGGGAGAGGAGAGGACTTGTCATATCATTGGGGGGGGGGAGAGGAGAGGACTGTCATATCATTTGGGGGGGGGGGAGGAGAGGACTGTCATATCATTGGGGGGGGAGAGGAGAGGACTGTCATTATCATTGGGGGGGGGGGGGGGGGGGGGAGAGGACTGTCATATCATTGGGGGGGGAGAGGAGAGGACTGTCATATCATTGGGGGGGGGGGGTAGAGGACTGTCATATTCAATTGGGGGGGGAGAGAGAGAGTGAGAGGACTCGTCATATCATTTGGGGGGGGGAGAGGAGGGAACTGTTCTTATCATTGGGAGGGGGGAGCGGACTGTCATATCATTGGGGGGGAAGAGGACTGTCATATCATTGGGGGAGGGGGAAGAGGGTGGGACTGTCATATCATTTGGGGGGAAGAGAGAGGAGAGGAAGGTCATATCATTGGAGGGGGAGAGAGGAGAGGATGGGGGGGGGGGGGGGGGGGGGGTGGGGGGAGGGGGGGGGGGGGCGGGGGGGAGGGGCAGGGGGGGGCGGGGGGGGAGGGGGGGGGGGGGGGGGGGGACGGGGGGGGGGGGGGGGGGGTGGGGGGGGGGGGGGGGGGGGGGGGGTGGGAGGGGGGGGGGGGGCGGTCATATTTGGGGCGGGAGGGGGAGGAGAGGAGAGGACTGTTCATATCAATTGGGGGGGGGAGAGGACTGTCATATCATTGGGGGGGGGGAGGAGAGGACTGTCATATTCAATTGGGGGAGGGGGGGAGAGGAGAGGACTGACATATCCTAGGGGGGGGGGGGGAAGGGAGAGGACTGTCATATCATTGGGGGGGAGAGAGGGGAGAGGACAGTCATATCATTGGGGGGGGGAGAAGAGGAGAGGACTGTCATATCATGGGGGGGGGGGGAGAGGAGAGGACTGTCATATCATTGGGGGGGGAGGGAGAGGAAATGTCATATCATTGGGGGAATCCCCCCCCCACCCCTCCGGGGGCCCCCCCCAGCCCTCTTCCCACACCCCCCCCCCTACTCTCACTCCAACTCCTTCTCCCACAACCCTCTTAAGCTCCCTCCCCCTCGACTTGTCATATCATTGGGGGGGGAGAGAGAGAGAGGAGAGGACTGTCATATCATTGGGGGGGGGGGGGAGAGGAAGAGGACTGTCATATCTTGGGGGGGGGGGGAGAGGAGAGGACTGTCATATCATTGGGGGGGAGGGGGAGAGGAGAGAGGACTGTCATATCATTGGGGGGGGGGGGAGAGGAGAGGACTGTCATATCATTGGGGGGGGGGGGGGGGGATAGAGGAGAGGACTGTCATTATCATTGGGGGGGGGAGATTAGAGAGGGGTAGTGGGGTGTCAGGGATTGGGGGGGCAGAGGATATTGAGGACTGGCTTACATTGGGGGTGTGAGGAGAAGATGTCATATCATTGGGGTGGGCGGAGAGAGAGGAGAGGGACTGATCTTTTCATTGGGGGGGGGGGAGAGGACCCCCTCCACCCCCCCCCCCCACCCCCCCCCCCCAGCTGTCACTGTCATATCATTGGGGGGGGAGGGGGGAGGGGAGGGATGTCCATATCATTGGGGGGAGAGGAGAGGACTGTCAAATCATTGGGGGGGGGGGAGAGGACTGTCATATCATTGGGGGGGGGAGAGGAGAGGACCTCATGTCATATAATTTGGGGGGGAGAGGAGAGGACTGTCATCTCATTGGGGGGGATGAGGACGAGGACTGTCATATCATTGGGGGGGAGAGGAGAGGACCTGTCATATCATTGGGGGGGGGGAGAGGACTGTCATATCATTGGGGGGGGGGACGGAGAGGACTGTCATATCATTGGGGGGGGGGGGAAGAGAGAGAGGACTGTCATTTCATTGGGGGGGGGGGAGGGAAGAGGAGAGGACTGTCATATCATTGGGGGGGGGAAGAGGAGAGGACTGTCATATCATTGGGGGGGGGAAGAGGAGAGGACTGTCATATCATTGGGGGGGGGGAGAGGAGAGGACTGTCATATCATTGGGGGGGGGAGAGGAGAGGCCTGTCATATCATTGGGGGGGGGGAGAGGAGAGGACTGTCATATCATTGGGGGGGGGGAGAGGAGAGGACTGTCATATCATTGGGGGGGGGAGGAGAGGACTGTCATATCATTGGGGGGGAGGAGAGGACTGTCATATCATTGGGGGGGGGAGAGGAGAGGACTGTCATATCATTGGGGGGGGGGAGAGGGAGGACTGTCATATCATTGGGGGGGGGAGAGGAGAGGACTGTCATTATTGGGGGGGGGGGGAGAGAGGAGAGGACTGTCATATCATTGGGGGGGGGGGAGAGGAGAGGACTGTCATATCATTGGGGGGGGGGGGAGAGGAGAGGACTGTCATATCAGTGGGGGGGGGAGAGGAGAGGACTGTCATATCATTGGGGGGGGGAAGAGGAGAGGACTGTCATATCATTGGGGGGGGGAGAGGAGAGGACTGTCATATCTTTGGGGGGGGGGGGAGAGGGTGAGGACTGTCATATCATTGGGGGGGGGGAGAGGAGAGGACTGTCATATAATTGGGGGGGGGGAGGAGGAGAGGAGAGGACTGTCATATCATTGGGGGGGTGGGGAGAGGAGAGGACTGTCATATCATTGGGGGGGGGGGGAGGGGGAGAGGAGAGGACTGTCATATCATTGGGGGGGGGGGGGAGAGGACTGTCATATCATTGGGGGGGGAGAGGAGAGGACTGTCATATCATTGGGGGGGGAAGAGGAGAGGACTGACATATCATTGGGGGGGGGGGGAGAGGAGAGGACTGTCATTTCATTGGGGGGGGGAGAGGAGAGGACTGTCATATCATTGGGGGGGGAGAGAGAGAGGACTGTCATATCATTGGGGGGGGGGAAGAGGAGAGGACTGTCATATCATTGGGGGGGGGAGAGGAGAGAGACTGTCATATCATTGGGGGGGGAGAGGAGAGGACTGTCTATCATTGGGGGGGGGGAGAGAGCGAGGCACTGTCATATCATTGGTGGGGGGGGTGAGGGGGGGAGAGGACGAGGACTGTCTATCATTGGGGGGGGGGAGGGATGAGGAGAGGACTGTCATATCATTGGGGGGGGGGGAGAGGACTGTCATATCATTGGGGGGGGGGGGAGAGGACTGTCATTATCAATTGGGGAGAGGGAGAGGACTATCATTCATTGGGGGGAGAGGAGGAGGACTGTCATTATCATTAGGTGGGGGGCGAGAGGAGAGGACTGTCATATCATTGGGGGGGGGGGAGAGGGAGAGGACTGTCATATCATTGTGGGGGGTAGGAGAGGAGAGACTGTCATATCATTAGGGTGGGGAGAGCCCAGAGGACTGTCATATTATTGGGGGGGGGGGAGAGGGAGAGGACTGTCTTATCATTGGGGGGGGGGGGGGGGAGAGGATGAGGCACTGTCATATTCATTGGGGGGGGGAGAGGATGAGGACGTCATATTCATTGGGGGGGGGGGGGAGGGACAGTCTATCATTGGGGGGAGAGCGGAAGAGGACTGTCATTACATTGGGCGGCGGGGGTGAGAGGAGAGGACTGTCATATCATTGGGGGGGGGGGGAGGGGAGAGGACTGTCATATCATTTGGGGGGGGCGGGGAGAGGACTGTCATATTCCAATGGTGGGGGGGGAGAGGAGAGGAACCTGTCATTATCATTGGGGGGGGGGGAGAGGTGAGGACTGTCATATTCATTGGGGGGGGGAGAGAGGGAGAGGGACTGTCATATCTTGGGGGGGGGGGAGGAGAGGAGAGGCTGTCATTTCATGGGGGGTGAGAGGAGGAGAGGACTGTCATATCATTGGGGGGAGAGAGGAGAGGACTGTTTCATATATCATTGGGGGGGGGGGAGAGGAGAGGGACTGTAATATCTTTGGGGGGGGAGAGTTGAGGTACTGTTCATATCTGGGGGGGAGGGACTGGTCCCATTATCATTGGGGGGGGGGGAGAGGAGAGGACTGGTCATATCATTGGGGGGGGGGGGGAGGGGAAGAGGGAGGACTGTCATATCATTGGGGGGGGGGGAAGAGGAGAGGACTGTCATATCATTGGCGGGGGGGGGGGGGAAGAGTGAGACGGACTGTCATCTCATTGGGGGGGGGGGGGGGGAAGAGGGCGAGGACTGTCATATCATGGGGGTGGGGGGAGAGGACCTGTCATATCATTGGGGGGGGGGAGAGGACCTGTCATATCATATGGGGGGGGGGGGGAGAGGACTGTCATATCATTGGGGGGGCGGGGGGTGAGAGAGGACAGTCATATCATTGGGGGGGAAGGGGAGCGAGACTGTCATATCATTGGGGGGGGGGGCGTGGAGAGGAGAGGACTGCATATCATTGGGGGGGGAGAAGGACGGTCTTATCATTGGGGGGAGAGGACTGCTCATTACTCATGGGGGGGGGGGGGGAGGGGAGAGGAGAGGACTGTCAGATCATTGGGGGGGAGACGAAGGAGAGAGAGGAGAGGACTGTTCATATCCATTGGGGGGAAGAGATGAGGAGAGACTGTCATATCATTGCCCGGGGGGGAGAGAGACGAGAGGACAGTCATATCATTTGGGGGGGAGAGAGGAGAGGAAGACTGTCATATCATTGGGGGGGGGGGGGGAGGGAGGAGGATGAGGACGTCTTATCATTGGGGGGGGAGAGTTGAGGACTGTCATATCATGGGGGGGAGGGGACTGTCTATCAATTGGGGGGGCGGAGGAGAGGACTGTCATATCATTGGGGGGGGGGGGGGGAAGAGGAGAGGATCTGTTCATATATTGGGGGGGGGGGAAGAGGAGAGGACTGCATATCATTGGCGGGGGGGGGGGGAAGAGGTGCAGAGGATGGTCATATCTTGGGGGTGGGGGGGGGAAGAGGAGAGGACTGTCTTATCATTGGGGGGGGGGGGAGAGAGGGACTGTCCTATCATTGGGGGGGGGAGAGGTCTGTCCAGATATTGGTGGGGGGGGGAGTGGTCTGTTCATATCATGGGGGGGGGGGGGGGGGGGTGGGGGGGGGGGGGGGGGGGGGGAGAGGGTGGGGGGGGGGGGGGGGGGGGGGGGGGGGGGGGAGGGGGGGGGTGGGGGGGGTGGGGGGGGGGGGGGGGGGGGGGGGGGGGGGGGGGGGGGGGGGGGGGGGGGGGGGGGGGGGGGGGGGGGGGGGGGGGGGGGGGGGGGGGGGGGGGGGGGGGGGGGGGGGGGGGGGGGGGGGGGGGGGGGGGGGGGGGGGGGGGGGGGGGGGGGGGGGGGGGTGGGGGGGGGGGGGGGGGGGGGGGGGGGGGGCGGGGGGGGGGGGGGGGGGGGGGGGGGGGGGGGGGGGGGGGGGGGGGGGGGGGGGGGGGGGGGGGGGGGGGGGGGGGGGGGGGGGGGGGGCGGGGGGGGGGGGGGGGGGGGGGGGGGGGTGGGGGGGGGGGGGGGGGGGGGGGGGGGGGGGGGGGGGGGGGGGGGCGGGGGGGGGGGGGGGGGGGGGGGGGGGGGGGGGGGGGGGGGGGGGGGGGGGGGGGGGGGGGGGGGGGGGGGGGGGGGGGGGGGGGGGGGGGGGGGGGGGGGGGGGGGGGGGGGGGGGGGGGGGGGGGGGGGGGGGGGGGGGGGGGGGGGGGGGGGGGGGGGGGGGGGGGGGGGGGGGGGGGGGGGGGGGGGGGGGGGGGGGGGGGGGGGGGGGGGGGGGGGGGGGGGGGGGGGGGGGGGGGGGGGGGGGGGGGGGGGGGGGGGGGGGGGGGGGGGGGGGGGGGGGGGGGGGGGGGGGGGGGGGGGGGGGGGGGGGGGGGGGGGGGGGGGGGGGGGGGGGGGGGGGGGGGGGGGGGGGGGGGGGGGGGGGGGGGGGGGGGGGGGGGGGGGGGGGGGGGGGGGGGGGGGGGGGGGGGGGGGGGGGGGGGGGGGGGGGGGGGGGGGGGGGGGGGGGGGGGGGGGGGGGGGGGGGGGGGGGGGGGGGGGGGGGGGGGGGGGGGGGGGGGGGGGGGGGGGGGGGGGGGGGGGGGGGGGGGGGGGGGGGGGGGGGGGGGGGGGGGGGGGGGGGGGGGGGGGGGGGGGGGGGGGGGGGGGGGGGGGGGGGGGGGGGGGGGGGGGGGGGGGGGGGGGGGGGGGGGGGGGGGGGGGGGGGGGGGGGGGGGGGGGGGGGGGGGGGGGGGGGGGGGGGGGGGGGGGGGGGGGGGGGGGGGGGGGGGGGGGGGGGGGGGGGGGGGGGGGGGGGGGGGGGGGGGGGGGGGGGGGGGGGGGGGGGGGGGGGGGGGGGGGGGGGGGGGGGGGGGGGGGGGGGGGGGGGGGGGGGGGGGGGGGGGGGGGGGGGGGGGGGGGGGGGGGGGGGGGGGGGGGGGGGGGGGGGGGGGGGGGGGGGGGGGGGGGGGGGGGGGGGGGGGGGGGGGGGGGGGGGGGGGGGGGGGGGGGGGGGGGGGGGGGGGGGGGGGGGGGGGGGGGGGGGGGGGGGGGGGGGGGGGGGGGGGGGGGGGGGGGGGGGGGGGGGGGGGGGGGGGGGGGGGGGGGGGGGGGGGGGGGGGGGGGGGGGGGGGGGGGGGGGGGGGGGGGGGGGGGGGGGGGGGGGGGGGGGGGGGGGGGGGGGGGGGGGGGGGGGGGGGGGGGGGGGGGGGGGGGGGGGGGGGGGGGGGGGGGGGGGGGGGGGGGGGGGGGGGGGGGGGGGGGGGGGGGGGGGGGGGGGGGGGGGGGGGGGGGGGGGGGGGGGGGGGGGGGGGGGGGGGGGGGGGGGGGGGGGGGGGGGGGGGGGGGGGGGGGGGGGGGGGGGGGGGGGGGGGGGGGGGGGGGGGGGGGGGGGGGGGGGGGGGGGGGGGGGGGGGGGGGGGGGGGGGGGGGGGGGGGGGGGGGGGGGGGGGGGGGGGGGGGGGGGGGGGGGGGGGGGGGGGGGGGGGGGGGGGGGGGGGGGGGGGGGGGGGGGGGGGGGGGGGGGGGGGGGGGGGGGGGGGGGGGGGGGGGGGGGGGGGGGGGGGGGGGGGGGGGGGGGGGGGGGGGGGGGGGGGGCGGGGGGGGGGGGGGGGGGGGGGGGGGGGGGGGGGGGGGGGGGGGGGGGGGGGGGGGGGGGGGGGGGGGGGGGGGGGGGGGGGGGGGGGGGGGGGGGGGGGGGGGGGGGAGGAGTGTCTGTCGGGGGGGGGGGGGGGGGGTGCAGAGGAAAGGACTGTATATCATTGGGGGGGGGAGAGAGAGGAGGAGGGGACTGTCAATCATTGGGGGGGAGGAGTGAGGAGAGGAATGTCATATCATTGGGGGGGAGAGAGAGGAGAGGACTGTCATTCATTGGGGGGGAGAGGAGAGGACTGTATATCATTGGGGGGGGGGAGAGGAGAGGATGTCATATCATTGGGGGGGTGGAAGAGAGAGGAGGGACTGTCATATCATTGGGGGGGGGGGGAACAGAGGGAGAGGACTGGTCATATCATTGGGGGGAGAGAGGGAGAGGACTGTATTATCCATTTGGGGGGAGAGAGAGGAGAGGACTGTCATTCATTGGGGGGGGGAGAGGAGAGACTGTCATATCATTGGGGGGGGAGAGGACTGTCATATCATTGGGGGGGGGGAGAGGACTGTCATATCATTGGGGGGGGGGGGAGGTGGACTGTATATCATTGGGGGGGGAGAGGTATGTTCATACTGGGGGGGGGGGGAGAGGAGAGGGACTGTATATTCATTGGGGGGGGGGGGAGAGGAGAGGAATGTCATATCATTGGGGGGGGGGAGAGGCAGCATATCATTGGGGGGGGGGGAAGAGGAGGGACTGTCATATCATTGGGGGGGGAGAGGAGAGGACTGTCATATCATTGGGGGGGGAAGAGGAGGAGGTCGTGTCTGTCTTATCGTGGGGGGGGAAGGGAGAGGACTGTCATATCTTGGGGTGGGGGCGAGAGGAGAGGATGTCTATATTGGGGGGGGGGAGAGCAGCAGGGACTGTAATATCATTGGGGGGTGGGAGAGGAGAGGACTGTCATATCATGGGGGGGGTAGAGTGAGAGGACTGTCATATCATGGGGGGGGGGAGAGGACTGTCATATCATTGGGGGGGGGGAGAGGACTGTCATATCATTGGGGGGGGGAGAGGAGAGGACTGTCATATCATTGGGGGGGGGAGGGAGAGGACTGTCATAGCATTGGGGGGGGGAGAGTGAGAGGACTGTCATATCATTGGGGGGGGGGGGAGAGACTGTCATATCATTGGGGGGGGAGAGGAGAGGACTGTCATATCATGGGGGGGGGAGAGGAGTGGACTGTCATATCATTGGGGGGGAGGAGAGGACTGTCATATCATTGGGGGGGGGCGGGAGAGGAGAGGACTGTCATATAATTGGGGGGGGGGAGAGGAGAGGACTGTCATATCATTGGGGGGGGGGAGAGGAGAGGACTGTCATATCATTGGGGGGGGGGGTGGAGAGGACTGTCATATCATTGGGGGGGGGAGAGGAAGAGGGACTGTCATATCATTGGGGGGGGAGAGGAGAGGGACTGTCAT
>CM053029.1:601211783-601254283 GCA_028564925.1 Lithobates sylvaticus | reverse complement strand
GGAGAGGAGAGGACTGTCATATCATTGGGGGGAGAGGAGAGGACTGTCATATCATTGGGGGGGGGGGCGAGGAGAGGACTGTCATATCATTGGGGGGGGGGGGAGGGGACTGTCATATCATTGGGGGGGGAGGAGAGGACTGTCATATCATTGGGGGGGGGGGAGAGGACTGTCATATCATATCATTGGGGGGGGGGGGAGGAGAGGACTGTCATATCATATCATTGGGGGGAGAGGAGAGGAGAGGACTGTCATATCATTGGGGGGAGAGGAGAGAGAGGAGGGGGCGTGATCAGAGGGGGGGAGAGGAGAGGACTGTCATATCATTGGGGGGGGGGGGGAGAGGAGAGGAGAGGACTGTCATATCATTGGGTGGGGGGGGGGAGAGGAGAGGACTGTCATATCATTTGAGGTCTGGGGGGGGGAGGAGAGGAATGTCATATCATTGGGGGGGAGAGGAGAGGACGTGTCATGTCATATCATTTTGGGGGGGGGAGAGAGAGAGAGGTCTGTCATATCATTGGGGGGGGGGGGAGAGGAGAGGACTGTCATATCATTGGGGGGGGGGGGAGAGGAGAGGACTGTCATATCATTGGGGGGGGGGGGGGGGAGAGGACTGTCATATCATTGGGGGGGGGGGGAGAGGAGAGGACTGTCATATCATTGGGGGGGGGGGGAGAGGAGAGGACTGTCATATCTTGGAATAGTCATATCCATTGGGGGGGGGAGAGAGGTTGTGGACTGTCATATTCTTGGGGGGGGGGGTGAGGGAGTGGACTGGGGGGAGAGGAGAGGAGAGGACTGTCATATCATTGGGGGGGGGGAGAGGACTGTCATATATCATTGGGGGGGGGGGAGAGAGGAGAGGACTGTCATATCATTGGGGGGGGGGGAGAGGACTGTCATATCATTGGGGGGAGAGGAGAGGAGAGGACTGTCATATCATTGGGGGGGGGGAGAGGACTGTCGTATTATTGGGGGGGGGGAGAGGAGAGGACTGTCGTATTATTGGTGGGGAGGGGGGGCTGACTGTCGTAGGGTAGGAGTGAAAGCAGTATTGGGTGGGTAGTTTTGCTGCCCATATATATTATCAGACCTAGATGACTGGGTGAGGTAGGTTGTCGGGGGGGGGGGGGATAGGATTTATTTGCAGAGCCCTCCTCCTCTCTAGGGTAGTTTTTGAGTTTGGGGAGGGGGGGGGGGGGGGTAGAGAAGATATTTTTGCTGATCTCTTGGGATTCACTTTTGTATTATTCTCTAAAGGTAGGTGGGTGGGGTAAGTAGTGGGTAATTCTTGTGATTTCAGTCGGGTTGTATTCCTCTTTCTATGTAGGGTGGTTGCGGTAGGTATTGTATTTGTCTCTCTAGTGGGGTCGGTAACTTCACTTGTGTTGTATTCCTCTCTCCAATAGAAGGTAGTAGGGTAGATGTTGGGGCCGGGGTATGTAGTAGGTAGGTAACTCTCTGAGTCACTTGCATCTGTGTCTCCTCTCTCCAGTGGAAGGTAGTAGGGTAGGTGTGTGGGGTGGGTAGGTAGCTCTTGTAGTCGCTGGTCTTTGTATCTCCAGTGGTAGGTGGCGGGGTGGACAGTAGGTAGGTAGCTCTCGTCACTCGGCCTGTCTTTGTCTATCCAGTGGAAGGTGGCTAGGTGGGTGGGGTAGGTAGCTCAGGTAGGTAGCTCTCGTAGTCACTCGGCCTGTCTTTCCACCTCTCCAGTGGAAGGTGGGTGGGGTAGGTGGCGGGGTGGACAGTAGGTAGCTCTGGTAGTCACTTGTCTTTGTCTCTCCAGTGGTAGGTGGCGGGGTGGACAGTAGGTAGGTGGCGGGGTGGACAGTAGGTAGGTGGCGGGGTGGACAGTAGGTAGGTGGCGGGGTGGACAGGTAGGTGGCGGGGTGGACTGTAGGTAGGTGGCGGGGTGGACAGTAGATAGGTGGGTGGGGTAGGTAGTAGGTGGTGGGGTAGGTAGCTCTCGTAGTCACTTGTCTTTGTCTCTCCAGTGGAAGGTGGTGGTGTAGGTGGGTGGGTGGGGTAGATGGTTGGGTAGGTAGTAGGTGGTGGGGTAGGTAGGTCTCATAGTCACTTGTCTTTGTCTCTCCAGTGGAAGGTGGGTGGGGTAGGTGGCGGGGTGGACAGTAGATAGGTAGTAGGTGGTGGGGTAGGTAGGTAGCTCTGGTAGTCACTTGTCTTTGTCTCTCCAGTGGAAGGTGGGTGGGGTAGGTAGTAGGTGGCGGGGTAGGTAGGTAGCTCTCGTAGTCGCTTGTCTTTGTCTCTCCAGTGGAAGGTGGCGGGGTAGGTAGGTAGCTCTGGTAGTCACTTGTCTTTGTCTCTCCAGTGGAAGGTAGGTGGGCAGGGTAGGTAGTAGGTGGCGGGGTAGGTAGGTAGCTCTGGTAGTCACTTGTCTTTGTCTCTCCAGTGGTAAGTGGTGGGTGGGGTAGGTAGTAGGTAGTAGGTGGGGTAGGTGGCGGGGTGGACAGCAGGTAGGTAGCTCTGGTAATCACGTGTCTTTGTCTCTCCAGTGGAAGGTGGTGGGGTAGGTAGAAGGTGGCGGGGTGGACAGTAGGTAGGTAGGGTAGGTAGTAGGTGGGGTAGGTAGGTTGGTGGGGTAGGTGGCGGGGTAGGTAGGTAGCTCTCGTAGTCACTTGTCTTTGTCTCTCCAGTGGTGGGTGGGGTAGGTAGTAGGTGGCGGGGTGGACAGCAGGTAGGTAGCTCTCGTAGTCACGTGTCTTTGTCTCTCCAGCGGAAGGTGGTGGGGTAGGTAGGTGGTAGGTGGCGGGGTAGGTAGTAGGTGGGGTAGGTAGGTTGGTGGGATAGGTGGCGGGGTAGGTAGGTAGCTCTCGTAGTCACGTGTCTTTGTCTCTCCAGCGGAAGGTGGCGAGGTGGGTGGTGGGGTAGGTAGTAGGTGGCGGGGTAGGTAGGTTGGTGGGGTAGGTGGCGGGGTAGGTAGGTTGGTGGGGTAGGTGGCGGGGTAGGTAGGTAGCTCTCGTAGTCACCTGTCTTTGTCTCTGCAGTGGAAATCGATCGTCGAAGACCTTCAAGCCGAAGAAGAACATCCCGGAAGGGTCTCACCAGTATGAGCTCCTGAAACACGCGGAGGCCACTCTGGGCAGTGGGAACCTCCGGCAGGCCGTCATGTTACCGGAGGGCGAGGATCTCAATGAATGGATCGCTGTGAACAGTGAGTACCTACCTCATCCCGGGGTCTCCCCTTCCCCCACAATACATACATGATAGGACCTGGTGATTGGATACGGCGGTATAGAACGTTTCCAGCTGTCCAATCACTGAGCCTCATGTTGCTTGTGTTCCCCAATCTGCTGTATCAGATCCACAGAATAGCTGTGATTGGGTGCTGACAAGCCACACCTCCCAACTAATCCTGTGTGTGTGTGTGGCATGGGGGGGGGGGTCTCTGGTCTCATGGCAGAGGATGGGGGGGGGGGGGGTCTCGGGTCCCGGGTCCTCATGGCAGAGGATGGGGGGGGGGGGTCTCTGGTCCCGGGTCCTCATGGCAGAGGATGGGGGAGGGGGGGTCTCTGGTCCCGGGTCCTCATGGGGGGGGGGGGGGGGGGGGGGTCTCTGGTCCCGGGTCTCATGGCAGAGGATGGGGGGGGGGGTCTCTGGTCCCGGGTCTCATGGCAGAGGAGTCTCTGGTCCCAGGACTATTGGCAGAGGATGGGGGGGGGGGGGGTCTCTGGTCCCAGGTCCTCATGGGGGGGGGGGGTCTCTGGTCCCAGGTCCTCATGGCAGAGGATGGGGGGGGCTCTGGTCCCGGGTCCTCATGGCATAGGATGGGGGGGGGGGTCTCTGGTCCCGGGTCCTCATGGCATAGGATGGGGGGGGGGTCTCTGGTCCCGGGTCCTCATG
Source organism: Lithobates sylvaticus (assembly GCA_028564925.1). NCBI lineage: Eukaryota > Metazoa > Chordata > Amphibia > Anura > Ranidae > Lithobates > Lithobates sylvaticus. Next base: position 601,250,419 of record CM053029.1, on the reverse strand, counting down.
GCATAGGATGGGGGGGGGGGTCTCTGGTCCCGGGTCCTCATGGCATAGGATGGGGGGGGGGTCTCTGGTCTCATGGCAGAGGATGTGGGGGGGGGTCTCTAGTCCCGGGTCTCATGGCAGAGGATGGGGGGGGGTCTCTGGTCCCGGGTCTCATGGCAGAGGATGGGGGGGGGGGTCTCTGGTCTCATGGCAGAGGATGGGGGGGGGGGGGGTCTCTGGTCTCGGGTCCTCATGGCAGAGGATGGGGGGGGGGGTCTCTAGTCCCGGGTCTCATGGCAGAGGATGGGGGGGGGGGGGGGTCTCTGGTCTCATGGCAGAGGATGGGGGGGGGTCTCTGGTCTCGGGTCCTCATGGCAGAGGATGGGGGGGGGTCCCTGGTCCTGGGTCCTCATGGCAGAGGATGGGGGGGGGGTCTCTAGTCCCGGGTCCTCATGGCAGAGGATGGGGGGGGTCTCTGGTCCCGGGTCCTCATGGCAGAGGATGGGGGGGTCTCTGGTCCTGGGTCTCATAGCAGAGGATGGGGGGGGGGGGTCTCTAGTCCCGTGGCCTCATGGCAGAGGATGGGGGGGGTCTCTGGTCCCGGGTCCTCATGGCATAGGATGGGGGGGGGGGTCTCTAGTCCCGTGGCCTCATGGCAGAGGATGGGGGGGTCTCTGGTCCCGGGTCCTCATGGCATAGGATGGGGGGGGGGGGTCTCTAGTCCCGTGGCCTCATGGCAGAGGATGGGGGGGTCTCTGGTCCCGGGTCCTCATGGCATAGGATGGGGGGGGGGTCTCTGGTCCCGGGTCTCATGGCAGAGGATGGGGGGGTCTCTGGTCCCGGGTCCTCATGGCATAGGATGGGTCATCTATAGAACTAACCTCATGTTTGCCCTTCATCTCCTATTTTTCAGCCGTAGATTTCTTCAACCAGATAAACATGTTATATGGAACCATCACCGAGTTCTGCACAGAGACCAGCTGTTCGGTGATGTCAGCGGGGCCCAGGTATGTACTGGTGGGGCCCCTTGTGTATGAGGCTATATAGAAAGTGTAAGGTTAAGGCCCTGTTCACATTGGAGCGACCTGTCAAATCACATGAAAAGTCACTAACGGAACGTCTCACATCCCCCGCTTGAGTGCTTCCATCATATACCGCTTCCTCCAGTCTGAATATAGATATTATAGCCACATATTACAACCAAGAACTAGGCAGGACTCGTTTGGCTGCAAAGCTGGAACTGTTTATTTAAACAAGAATACAGACTTTTATACACCTGAGAATGAGGCTCCCCTCTGATCATATTACCCCCACAATACAAACTGTAACCAGAAACCAATTAACTAGTCATTTTAACCAGCCGAGGCGACTCGGAGGTCTGACTTGGACTTGTCACCTTCTAGTTCAGAAGACACAATACACATTATCATAAACCCAGAACTCCTTCACACAATGGCAGACCTACTTACAATACACAGATTATGGCCGGGGGCCCCAGACAGGTGGCTTGCTGATGACATCTGCTAGGAGTCCCACAGAGACCTTCATGGCCTTTGTAATGATGTCCTTTTGCATTACGTAACATCTTCCTAAATTCTTGTAGCTCCCTGAAATGCCAGGGCCCGTAGTCAGTAGATAAGAGGCTGGCATTCAGTCCCCTCCAAAAGTCCCGGGTGAGTCCATCACATTTCCCCCCCATCAAAAGTCGACTAACAAGGTCCCAGACCTCCACCTGGGCTGGACATGCGTTAGACGGGCAGAGTGACCTCACATAGTCTGTCCGCATAGTCTCCATTCTTGGCTGCAAGGAAAAGTTATCGTCAGTAAATGTGGGGCAGAGGTCATTGTCCGGCTGCCAGCGCTTCAGCTGGGGGGTTGTAACATTCTGGGGGTCGGTCTGCTGGGCAGAGGGGCAGATCGCCCCAGCCCCCGGAGCTGTAGAGGCACTGTGGGTGTTGGGCAGAGGCCAGCAGCACTCTGCCCTGTTGCCCACAATTCAGCTGGGAGTAGAAGCATCACTACAGCAGTCCGGGGCTCAGTCTGCTGGGCAGAGGGGCGGATCGCCCCCTGGAGCTGTGGGGGCACTGTGGGTGTTGGGTAGAGGCCAGCAGCACTCTGCCCTGTTGCCAGCCCTTCTGCTGGGTTGCTGTCAGTGGAGACACCAGCTCAAGCTGCAGTTGTGAGGTGCCCATTTCATGCTCTTCCTGGCGCTCCTGCGGAGGGGGTTTTTGTGTGTAGCGGTCAGTAGCATTCTGCCCTGTTGGCGCTTCAGCTCTCGCATCATCTGCTCTGGCTGACTGTTGAGGGAGGACAACAACCTCCTCTTCCTTCTGCCCCTGGATCCTGATCTGCTGCTCGGGAGCGACTGCCACCTCCTCACCCTGGGCCTCCAGAACTGCCGTGGGGGGGCAGAGGTCCCTCTGTCGAGTTGTTGGCGCTTCAGCTAGAGAAGTTTCTGGTAACTGCTGCTGGCAGGATCTGTCACTGTTGTGGGAGAAATACCCAACTCTCTCTCGGGAAGCCTGAAGCTGCTGTTGGTGCTGGGCAGAGCTCTGTGATGCCGGCTCTGGAGGCTCACCAGGTGGTTGTTCCTCAGCAGAAAAGTCGATTAAATCGCCAGTCTTCAACTGCAGAAAATCCAGGACACAGATTGGCGGCACTTGGGCCCAGTGCCAACACTTTGGCAGGTGATTTGTAATCCATACATTTCATGATCCGTGGCTGGGAATGAGGACGGCTTCCTCTTTTCTCCCGAGCTCTGGAACTGCAAATGGGAAGATGAGCCGGCTGCTCCATCTCCCGTCCCTTCACCCGGCTGCTCCTTCGCCCCGGCTGCTCCGTCTCCCCGCACCTTCGCCCCGGCTGCTCCGTCTCCCCGCACCTTCGCCCCGGCTGCTCCGTCTCCCCGCACCTTCGCCCCGGCTGCTCCGTCTCCCCGCACCTTCGCCCCGGCTGCTCCGTCTCCCCGCCCCTTCGCCCCGGCTGCTCCGTCTCCCCGCACCTTCGCCCCGGCTGCTCCGTCTCCCCGCCCCTTCGCCCCGGCTGCTCCGTCTCCCCGCCCCTTCGCCCCGGCTGCTCCGTCTCCCCGACCCGGCTGCTCCGTCTCCCCGCCCCGGCTGCTCCGTCTCCCCGCCCCGGCTGCTCCGTCTCCCCGCCCCGGCTGCTCCGTCTCCCCGCCCCGGCTGCTCCGTCTCCCCGCCCCGGCTGCTCCGTCTCCCCGCCCCGGCTGCTCCGTCTCCCCGCCCCGGCTGCTCCGTCTCCCCGCCCCGGCTGCTCCGTCTCCCCGCCCCTTCGCCCCGGCTGCTCCGTCTCCCCGCCCCTTCGCCCCGGCTGCTCCGTCTCCCCGTCCCTTCGCCCCGCTGCTGGACGTATTCTTCCATCCAAGAAACGGGACCGCCAAGGTCAGTCAGCACTTGCCGCATCCACTATAAGACCTCCTCGTCCATGGCTGCGGGCAGAGATGGGCAAAGCACACTGTTACTCTGCCACATTGGCGAGTCTTCAGCCAGGATTTCAGGACAGCCAGCTGGTCCCAGGCGAAGGATTACCAGATAGTCACACGATTCCACAGCCGCATTCAATGTGAACGAGGGCTCCCCCTGGGAGTGGGGGTGTGATTGTCGTCCCCCCCCCCCCCCCACACTCTTCTACAGATATACTGCAGCGGGTCACACATGCAGGCCCAGTCATGTACAGTCTATCTAAAGATCCCAAATCATCCCCCCAGATGGTGACAACGAGCTACTCTGATGGCAGGAAGGAAAAATGTTTTCATGCTTAAATAAACTTGTAATAGTTTTTATTTTATTTTTTATCCTCCAGTCCTGCGATATCACCGCACCGGGGGATGGGATGTGCCAAACAAATGTGGGGAAAGTGTATTTCATTTCTCTTTTGAAAAATGACAACTACTAAATACCTCGGGGGTGTTTGTATGGGGGGAGGGGTGATTTTTGTGGGGGTATTTGTACTGGGTGGTCTGATTTTGGGGGGGGGAGGTATTTTTATGGGGGGGACATTTTTGGGCCTCAAGAAATGAGATTGTCGGTCAGAACTGACAGTTTTTAGATATATCTCATAGTTTGTGGACTTTTTTTTTTTTTTCATTGACCTGTAACAGAATACATATCGGCCTAAATTCGTGAAGAAATTGATTTATTATTTTTTATATATATTATAATCTATCCCAGAGGTGATCAAATATCACCAAAAGAAATCTGTGTTTTTACTATTTAACATTATTTGTGGGAAAGAAATTGTATAAATGTCCTGTGTACCGTGTCACGCGGCTGTCACGCGGCTGTCACGCGGCTGTCACGCGGCTGTCACGCGGCTGTCACAATTACCAGATAAAGTAGCTGAATAGCAGGAAATGTCCGGGTCATGAAGGGGGGTAAAACCTTCCGGGGGTTAAATGGTTCTTTTTATGTGAATGAGATCCTCATAGAGGAGCAAATGGAATGTTTCCCGATCACAGGATGGTATTTCCCGGCCTCCTCCTCCAATCACGTCCCTCTCCTCCTCCAGGTATGAATATCATTGGGCGGACGGCACCAACATAAAGAAACCCATCAAGTGTTCGGCTCCGAAGTACATCGATTATCTGATGACCTGGGTCCAGGATCAGCTGGATGACGAGACGCTCTTCCCCTCCAAGATCGGTAAGAAGAATGTCCCGTTCTCTGTCCTCTCCTGTGTGTGGCGCTCTTCATCGGCCTCCGTCATTCCAAATGTAACTTTATTTACAAAACACAAATGTGGGAACAGGCCGGATTGTCAATGCAGAGAAGATGACCCCTCCCCTTCCTGAGACCTTCAACTCTCTCCAATCAGGAAGGACCATGAGCTTTCCTGATTACAGCCAGGCATGTCAGACCTCTGCAGAGAGACTTCTGCTTCCACACAGCAGCAGAGTCCTTCTCTATAGCATGCCGGCGGGGAACAGTCTCTCTTTTCTGCTCAGGCTGTGGCTGCCCTCCTAAAGACAACCTGTCCGCCCCCTCCGATCACCATCCCTCCCCCCTCCGACCACCATCCCTCCCCCCCTCCCCCCTCCCCCTCCGACTGACCACCATCCCTCCCCCCTCCCCCTCCGACCGACCACCATCACTCCCCCCCCTCCCCCCTCCGACCGACCACCATCACTCCCCCCCCTCCCCCTCCGACCGACCACCATCACTCCCCCTCCGACCGACCACCATCCCTCCCCCCCTTCCCCTCCGACCGACCACCATCCCTCCCCCCTCCGACCGACCACCATCCCTCCCCCCTCCGACCGACCACCATCCCTCCCCCCTCCGACCGACCACCATCCCTCCCCCCTCCGACCGACCACCATCCCTCCCCCCTCCGACTGACCACCATCCCTCCCCCCTCCGACCGACCACCATCCCTCCCCCCTCCGACCGACCACCATCCCTCCACCATCCCTCCCCCCTCCGACCGACCACCATCCCTCCCTTCCCTCTCCCTCCCCTCCCCCTCCGACCACCATCCCTCCCTTCCCCCTCCGACCACCATCCTATACTATTACTATACATAATGTATAGGGGGTGGGGGGGGAGGACATGTAATGTATAGGGGGTGGGGGGGGGAGGACATGTAATGTATAGGGGGTGGGGGGGGAGGACATGTAATGTATAGGGGGGGGGGGGGGGTGGGGGGGGGGGGGGACATGTAATGTATAGGGGGGGAGGGTGAAGTTTTTGCTCGGGGAGATTATGGCGAGTCGGTTCCTCTTTTCCTCCCCAGCTGTTTATTTTATTTTTTTCTTCCTCTTGTCATGTGACCTTTGCTCACATTCTGGCGACACGCGTGTGGCAGATGTCGGGCACAAATAGATGGAAAATATCCTCCATGGGGGGGAGGGGGGTTCTTCATTTATAGAGATTTTTTTTTTTAAAGGCAGAAAGTTCATCAAGATAAAAATCCCGTGTTCCCCTCCCCCCCAATACTTACCTGAGCTCCTCCCTCCCCCCTAAAACTTACCTGAGCCCCCTCTACATCCAGCGATGTGCATGGGACTCGGCTTTCCGGGACACTCCCTCCTCATTGGCTGAGACACAGCACTGTGAGACATTGGCTCCTGCTGCTGTCAGTAAGCCAATGAGAGAAAGGGGGCGGGGCCTAGCAGAGTGGACACAGAACATCCGGAGCCCCCATAGTAAGCTGCTTGGTGTGGAGACCCTCAGCAGGAGGGGGGGGGGGGGGGGGGGGCCCTGAGGAGGGGAGGGGGGGGCCCTGAGGAGGGGAGGGGGGGCCCTGAGGAGGGGAGGATCCGGGCTGCTCTGTGCAAAAAAACAAGACTAGTATCACCTGAAATGCCGTCCTCGTCCCTTCCTGTGAGCTGAAACATCACAACCATCACAGGGGGGCTAAAATGGAGATCATATCCCCCCCTTATGTATTTATACATGGAGATCATATCCCCCCTTATATATTTATATATGGAGATCATATCCCCCCTTATATATTTATACATGGAGATCATATCCCCCCCTTATGTAGGGTGGGAGGGTCTGCCCCGCCCCCTGTAGGGTGGGGGGGTCTGCCCCGCCCCCTGTAGGGTGGGGGGGTCTGCCCCGCCCCCTGTAGGGTGGGAGGGTCTGCCCCGCCCCCTGTAGGGTGGGAGGGTCTGCCCCGCCCCCTGTAGAGTGTAGCACAGTGATTGGTCTCCATCCTCACCCTCTTCTCTCATTGGCTCTCCACAGGTGTTCCCTTCCCCAAGAACTTCATGTCTGTGGCAAAGACCATCCTGAAGCGCCTCTTCCGGGTTTACGCCCACATCTACCACCAGCACTTCGACTCCGTCATGCAGCTGCAGGAAGAAGCTCATCTCAACACCTCCTTCAAACATTTCATCTTCTTCGTTCAGGTGAGAGGACGATCGTCTGCCCCTTCCCCCGATATCCTATCCATTACATACAGGTGAGAGGACGATCGTCTGCCCCTTCCCCCCCGATACCCTATCCGTTACATACAGGTGAGAGGACGATCGTCTGCCCCTTCCCCCGATATCCTATCCATTACATACAGGTGAGAGGACGATCGTCTGCCCCTTCCCCCCCGATACCCTATCCGTTACATACAGGTGAGAGGACGATCGTCTGCCCCTTCCCCCCCGATACCCTATCCGTTACATACAGGTGAGAGGACGATCGTCTGCCCCTTCCCCCGATATCCTATCCATTACATACAGGTGAGAGGACGATCGTCTGCCCCTTCCCCCCCGATACCCTATCCGTTACATACAGGTGAGAGGACGATCGTCTGCCCCTTCCCCCAATACCCTATGCATTACATACAGGTGAGAGGACGATCGTCTGCCCCTTCCCCCGATATCCTATCCATTACATACAGGTGAGAGGACGATCGTCCCTGATCCCCTTCCCCCCCGATACCCTATCCGTTACATACAGGTGAGAGGACATGGGGGGGGGGGGATAACGATCGTCTCCTCTGCAGATGGTGTAAGTTTTGCGCCCTTACATAGAAATGAAGGGTCTATAATTTTTATCATAGGTGTATTTTATATGATGGAGACAGAATATCAACCAAGAATACAGAAAAATCACACAATACAAATGTTATAAATGGAGTTCAGTGAGTAAAATAAGTATTTGATCCCCTTTAGTATTTGGTGGGGAAACCCTTGTTGGTGATCACAGAGGTCAGACGTTTCTTGTAGGTGGTGTCCAGGTTTCCACATCTCAGGAGGGATTTTGCTCCTCTCTTCTCTACAGATCTTCTCTAAATCCTGAAGGTTTCTTGGCAACTCGAAGTTTCAGCTCCCTCTATAATTTTCTATAGGATTAAGGTCTGGAGACTGGCTAGGCCACTCCATGACCTTCATGTGCTTCTTCTTGAGCCCCTCCTTTGTTGCCTTGGCGGTATGTTTTGGATCATTGTCATGCTGGAAGACCCATCCATGACCCATCTTCAGTGTTCTGGATGAGGGAAGAAGGTTCTCCTCCAAGATCTTACAATACATGGCCCCGCCCATTGGCCCCTCAATGCGGCAAAGTCATCCTGAACCTTTATCAGAGAAGCACCCCCAAATCATCATGTTCCCACCTCCGTGTGACTGTAGGGATGGAGTTCTTAGGGTCAGTCACCATTTTTCTTCCTCCAAACACGGCAGGTCGAGTTAATTACAAAGAGCTGAATTTTGGTCTCATCTGATCACAGAACTTTCTCCCCCAATCCTTCTCTGAATCATTTATATGTTCATTGGGAGACTTCAGACGTTCCTGTACATGTGTCTTCCTGAGGGGGGGACCTGTACATGTGTCTTCCTGCAGAGGGGGACCTGTACATGTGTCTTCCTGAGGAGGAGGACCTGTACATGTGTCTTCCTGAGGAGGAGGACCTGTACATGTGTCTTCCTGAGGAGGGGGGACCTGTACATGTGTCTTCCTGAGGAGGGGGACCTGTACATGTGTCTTCCTGAGGAGGGGACCTGTACATGTGTCTTCCTGAGGAGGGGGACCTGTACATGTGTCTTCCTGAGGAGGGGGACCTGTACATGTGTCTTCCTGAGGAGGGGGGACCTGTACACGTGTCTTCCTGAGGAGGGGACCTGTACATGTGTCTTCTGAGGAGGGGGACCTGTACATGTGTCTTCCTGAGGAGGTGGACCTGTACATGTGTCTTCCTGAGGAGGGGGACCTGTACATGTGTCTTCCTGAGGAGGGGGACCTGTACATGTGTCTTCCTGAGGAGGGGGGACTTGTACATGTGTCTTCCTGAGGAGGGGGACCTGTACATGTGTCTTCCTGAGGAGGGGGACCTGTACATGTGTCTTCCTGAGGAGGAGGACCTGTACATGTGTCTTCCTGAGGAGGAGGACCTGTACATGTGTCTTCCTGAGGAGGGGGGACCTGTACATGTGTCTTCCTGAGGAGGGGACCTGTACATGTGTCTTCCTGAGGAGGGGGTACCTGTACATGTGTCTTCCTGAGGAGGGGACCTGTACATGTGTCTTCCTGAGGAGGGGGGACCTGTACATGTGTCTTCCTGAGGAGGGGACCTGTACACGTGTCTTCCTGAGGAGGAGGACCTGTACATGTGTCTTCCTGAGGAGGGGGACCTGTACATGTGTCTTCCTGAGGAGGGGACCTGTACATGTGTCTTCCTGAGGAGGGGGACCTGTACATGTGTCTTCCTGAGAGGGGGACCTGTACACGTGTCTTCCTGAGGAGGGGGACCTGTACACGTGTCTTCCTGAGGAGGGGGACCTGTACACGTGTCTTCCTGAGGAGGGGGGGGGGGGGGTTGGGGGGGGGAGGGGGGACCTGTACACGTGGGGGGGGGAGGGGCGGGAGGGGGAGGGGGGGGGAGGGTACGGGGAGGCCTTCCTGAGGAAGGGGGGGGGGGGGGGGGGGGGGGGGGGGGGGGGGGGGGTGGGGGGGAGGGGGTTGGGGGTGGGGGGGGGGGGGGGGGGGGGGGGGGGGTGGGGGGGGGGGGAGGTGGGGGGGGGGGGTGGGGGGGGGGGGGGTGGGGGAGGGGGGGGGGGGGGGGGGGGGGGGGGGGGGGTGGGAGGGGGGGGGGGGGGGGGGGCGGGGGGTGGGGGGGGGAGGGGGGGGGGGGGGGGGGGGGGGGGGGGGGGGGGGGGGGGGGGGCTGGGGGGGGCGGGGGGGGGGGGGTGGGGGGTGGGGGGGGGGGGGGGGGGGGGGGGGGGGGGGGGGGGGGGGGGGGGGGGGGGGGCGGGGGGGGGGGTGGGGGGGGGAGGTCCAGGGGGGGGGGGGGGGGGGGGGGGGGGGGGGGGGGGGGGGGTGGGGGGGGGGGGGGGGGGGGGGGGGGGGGGGGGGGGGGGGGGGGGAGGGGGGGGGGGGGGGGGGGGGGGGGGGGGGCCGGAGGGGGGGGGGGGGGGTGGGGGGGGGGGGGGGGGGGGGGGGGGGGGGGGGGGGGGGGGGTTGGGGGGGGGGGGGGTGGGGGAGGGGGGGGGGGGGGAGGGGGGGGTGGGGGGGGGAGGGGGGGGGGGGGGGGGGGGGGGGGGGGGGGGGGGGGGGGGCGGGGGGGGGGGGGGGGGGGGGGGGGTGGGGGGGGGGGGGGGGGGTGGAGGGGGGGGGGGGGGGGGGGGGGGGGGTGGGGGGGGGGGGGGGGGGGGGGGGGGGGGGGGGGCGGGGGGGGGGGGGGGGGGGGGGGGGGGGGGGGGGAGCGGGGGGGGGGGGGGCGGGGGGGGGGGGGGTGGGGGGTGGGGGGGGGGGGGGGGGGGGGGGGGGGGGGGGGGGGGGGGGGGGGGGGGGGGGGTGGGGGGTGGGGGGGGGGCGGGGGGGGGGGGGGGGGGGGGGGGGGGGGGGGGGGGGGGGGGGGGGGGGGGGGGGGGGGGGGGGGGGGGGGGGGGGGGGCGGGGGGGGGGGGGGGGGGGGTGTGGGGGGGGGGGGGGGGGGGGGGGGGGGGGAGGGGGGGGGGGGGGGTGGGGGGGGGGGGGGGGGTGGGGGGCGTGGGGGGGGGGGGGCTTGTTCATGTGAAGTCCCATCGAAAAATTCTCGGTAAGGGGGGGGGGGAGGGGGGGGGGGGGTGTTGCCCCGGGGGGGGGGTGTGGGTGGGATATTAGGGGGGGGGGGGGGGGGGGGGGGGGTGGGGGGGGGAGGGGGGTAGTGAGGGGGAGGAAAGCGGGGTGTGGGAGGGGGGGGAACGGGGGAGGGCAAGGGGGGGGGGGGGGGGGGGGAGAAATCTTCCATGGAGCTACGAGGGGCAGACTGTAGGGAGGACGATTGATGGGGGGGGGAGGGGGGGGGCAGGGGGGAAGGGGGGGGGGGAAAGGGGGGGGGGAGGGGGGGGAGGGGGGGGGGGGGCGGGGAGGGGGGGGGGAAGAGGAGGGTTTATTTTGTGGGGGGGGAGGGGGGGGGGGGGGGGGGGGGGGGGAGGGAAAGGGGGGGGGAAGGGGGGAGGGCACGGGGGGGGGGTGTTGCTTCCTTTTGCTAGGGGGGGGGTGGGGGGGGGGGAGGGGGCGGGTGGGGGGTGGGGGGGGGGGGGGGGGAATGGGCCCGTTGGCATTGTGGCTAGGGGGGGGGAGGGGGGACGAGGGGTGGAGGGGGGGGGGGGGGAGGGGGGAGGGGGGGGGGGGTAGAGGGGGGGGGCACCCAGGGGGGGGTGGGGGGAGAAGGGCCGACATCTCTGCCGCCCTAGCGGGGGGAAGGGGGGGGGGGGGGGGGGTGACCCTATGCAGTATGTGCCCGGCCTTGTTTGTTTTTTTTTTTTTTTTTTTTTGTTTTTTTTTTTTTTTTTTTTTTTCTTTTCTTTATCATTCCTTTTGTTTTATTTTTTTTTTTTTTTTTCCTCTTTTTTTTTTTTTTTTTTTTTTTTTTATTTTATTTTTTTTTTTTTTTTCTGACACATGGATTCCTATGGCAATGGTTAGTTTGGTGACTGAGGGTGGTGTCCTCCCATTATGAAGCTCCAGATGAGGACGATTGATGGTTTTTTTGTGTTGCTTCCTTTTGCGGTGGGTGATTGGATGTGCCCGGCCCCCAAAGGCTCTGTATAGGCGTGATTGGAGCCAAAATAGGCTTCAAAATAGGGTGGGCTCAGGGCGCTGAGCACTTCGTCCTGCCCCCCCCCCCCCCCCCCCCCCCTCGCCCCCCCCCCCCCCCCCCCCCCCTTCATTCACAGCTCTGCGGCTGGACGACTTATCAATGGAACACAAGTGTGGTGATCGCTGCACTCAGTCCATTGACATTCCTCCAGATCAGTACCTGAAAGGTTAGTACAGGCACGGGACTGGAGGAAGCGTCTGCAGGAGCCTGGTACTGCGCCCTGCCCCCCTGACCGCGCCCCGTTCACTCAACTGACCACACCCACTGACCACACCCACTGACCACCGTTGTAATGATTTGCGCTCCTATGAATGCAGTATTTTTTTGTTCTACATATGGGGGGGGGGGGATGGGGGGGGCATGTTTTACACACAAAGTTGGATTTGGCCTTTATTGGATTGTTGCTCCTCCTGATGATCACATTTAGAGTTTAGCTCCAGCCGGGACCTTGTATGACGTCCTCAGGAGGCGCGGCTCTCGCTTTGTATGATTGTCACATGATATTCTGGTGACCTTTTTTTTATCTCCTCTCCCTTAAAGTTCCTCTTTATTTTTGCTGCAGTTTAATCGGTGAGTCGGTCGCTCTGCCATTAGAGGGTTAATCAGACGGCTCCGTGTTCTATAGGAGAGTTTTGTGTGTTTCAGGAACCGGCGATTATATCAGAAGACGTAGAGAGTCTGTAGAATGGGAAGTGGTTTGACTTCCTGGAGTCTCTGCGGATCTGTTGTGTAATCGATTGAATGACGTCGCGTGTTCGTCTTATACCAGCCTAGAGCCGCCTCGTCTGCACGATTCCCCCGACATTCACCAGCCTAGAGCCGCCTCGGCTGCACGATTTCCCCAACATTCACCAGCCTAGAGCCGCCTCGTCTGCACCATTCCCCCGACATTCACCAGCCTAGAGCCGCCTTGTCTGTACAATTCACCAGCCTAGAGCCGCCTTGTCTGCACGATTCCCCCGACATTCACCAGCCTAGAGCCGCCTCATCTGCACGATTCCCCCAACATTCACCAGCCTAGAGCCGCCTCGTCTGCACCATTCCCCCGACATTCACCAGCCTAGAGCCGCCTCGTCTGTACAATTCCCCCAACATTCACCAGCCTAGAGCCGCCTCGTCTGCACGATTCCCCCGACATTCACCAGCCTACAGCTGCCTCGTCTGCACAATTCACCAGCCTAGAGCCGCCTCGTCTGCACGATTCCCTCGACATTCACCAGCCTAGAGCCGCCTCGTCTGTACAATTCCCCCAACATTCACCAGCCTAGAGCCGCCTCGTCTGCTCAATTCCCCCGACATTCACCAGCCTACAGCCGCCTCGTCTGCACGATTCCCCCGACATTCACCAGCCTACAGCCGCCTCGTCTGCACGATTCCCTCGACATTCACCAGCCTAGAGCCGCCTCGTCTGCACGATTCCCCCGACATTCACCAGCCTAGAGCCGCCTCGTCTGCACGATTCCCCCGACATTCACCAGCCTAGAGCCGCCTCGTCTGCACGATTCCCCCGACATTCACCAGCCTAGAGCCGCCTCGTCTGCACGATTCCCTCGACATTCACCAGCCTAGAGCCGCCTCGTCTGCACGATTCCCCCGACATTCACCAGCCTAGAGCCGCCTCGTCTGCACGATTCCCCCGACATTCACCAGCCTAGAGCCGCCTCGTCTGCACGATTCCCCCGACATTCACCAGCCTAGAGCCGCCTCGTCTGCACGATTTCCCCCGACATTCACCAGCCTAGAGCCGCCTCGTCTGCACGATTCCCCCGACATTCACCAGCCTAGAGCCGCCTCGTCTGCACGATTTCCCCCGACATTCACCAGCCTAGAGCCGCCTCGTCTGCACGATTCCCCCGACATTCACCAGCCTAGAGCCGCCTCGTCTGCACGATTCCCCCGACATTCACCAGCCTAGAGCCGCCTCGTCTGCACGATTCCCCCGACATTCACCAGCCTAGAGCCGCCTCGTCTGCACGATTCCCCCGACATTCACCAGCCTAGAGCCGCCTCGTCTGCACGATTTCCCCCGACATTCACCAGCCTAGAGCCGCCTCGTCTGCACGATTTCCCCCGACATTCACCAGCCTAGAGCCGCCTCGTCTGCACGATTCCCCCGACATTCACCAGCCTAGAGCCGCCTCGTCTGCACGATTCCCCCGACATTCACCAGCCTAGAGCCGCCTCGTCTGCACGATTCCCCCGACATTCACCAGCCTAGAGCCGCCTCGTCTGCACGATTCCCCCGACATTCACCAGCCTAGAGCCGCCTCGTCTGCACGATTCCCCCGACATTCACCAGCCTAGAGCCGCCTCGTCTGCACGATTCCCCCGACATTCACCAGCCTAGAGCCGCCTCGTCTGTACGATTCACCAGCCTAGAGCCGCCTCGTCTTCACGATTCCCCCAACATTCACCAGCCTAGAGCCGCCTCGTCTGCACAATTCACCAGCCTAGAGCCGCCTCGTCTGCACAATTCACCAGCCTAGAGCCGCCTCGTCTGCACAATTCACCAGCCTAGAGCCGCCTCGTCTGCACAATTCACCAGCCTAGAGCCGCCTCGTCTGCACAATTCACCAGCCTAGAGCCGCCTCGTCTGCACGATTCCCCCGACATTCACCAGCCTAGAGCCGCCTCGTCTGCACGATTCCCCCGACATTCACCAGCCTAGAGCCGCCTCGTCTGTACGATTCACCAGCCTAGAGCCGCCTCGTCTTCACGATTCCCCCAACATTCACCAGCCTAGAGCCGCCTCGTCTGCACAATTCACCAGCCTAGAGCCGCCTCGTCTGCACAATTCACCAGCCTAGAGCCTCCTCGTCTGCACAATTCACCAGCCTAGAGCCGCCTCGTCTGCACAATTCACCAGCCTAGAGCCGCCTCGTCTGCACAATTCACCAGCCTAGAGCCGCCTCGTCTGCACAATTCACCAGCCTAGAGCCGCCTCGTCTGCACAATTCACCAGCCTAGAGCCGCCTCGTCTGCACAATTCACCAGCCTAGAGCCGCCTCGTCTGCACAATTCACCAGCCTAGAGCCGCCTAGTCTGCACAATTCACCAGCCAAGAGCCGCCTCGTCTGCACAATTCACCAGCCTAGAGCCGCCTCGTCTGCACAATTCACCAGCCTAGAGCCGCCTCGTCTGCACAATTCACCAGCCTAGAGCCGCCTCGTCTGCACAATTCACCAGCCTAGAGCCGCCTCGTCTGCACAATTCCCCCGACATTCACCAGCCTAGAGCCGCCTCGTCTGTACAATTCACCAGCCTAAAGCCGCCTCGTCATTGTCCCGCTGGAGGGTCGCCTTGTGCTTTGGGTCGTTGTCCTCCTGGAGGGTCGCCTTGTGCTTTGGGTCGTTGTCCTCCTGGAGGGTCGCCTTGTGCTTTGGGTCGTTGTCCTCCTGGAGGGTCGCCTTGTGCTTTGGGTCGTTGTCCTCCTGGAGGGTCGCCTTGTGCTTCGGGTCGTTGTCCTCCTGGAGGGTCGCCTTGTGCTTCGGGTCGTTGTCCTCCTGGAGGGTCGCCTTGTGCTTCGGGTCGTTGTCCTCCTGGAGGGTCGCCTTGTGCTTCGGGTCGTTGTCCTCCTGGAGGGTCGCCTTGTGCTTCGGGTCGTTGTCCTCCTGGAGGGTCGCCTTGTGCTTCGGGTCGTTGTCCTCCTGGAGGGTCGCCTTGTGCTTCGGGTCATTGAACATTTTCAGTTAGTTTTTTTGTTACAATGTCACAGTGACATCACAGTGACATCACACGTGTAGCGGGGAGTGACACGGAGTCATCATGTAAATACAATCCTTTGCAGAACATGAAATTGCCCCCCCATGTGGTCACAAATCTGCGTATTTATGACATCCGTGTGATGGGATTGCAGCCTTTGGGTCGGTCTTTGAACAGTCAGAGGTCAGCAGATCCTGTAGTAATCTGTCCTATGAATGCAGAGTTGGGCGTGGCCCATCACAGGGCACAGGATTGGTGGATTCTTAGCCCAATGGGTTGTGCTCCCCTCCAGGTGAATGGACAAAAGCTGAAACCTGGCCCTACATCACCACTACTACACCCATCATGTCGCCGGGTTTGTAGTACGCAGTCCCGGAGGGGGTCCTGGAATGTTCTTCTCATCGTACATCACAGGATTGGTAAATTCTTACACCGATGGGTTGTGCTCCTCTCCAGGTGATTGGACGCTGGCAGAAGCTGGTGATCCTGTGTGGTGGGCGGGTTTTTCTGAGTGAATCTTCTACCAGGACATTGTGGCCATCTTTCTGTGCTGCTCATGAACCCCTCTGGAGGGTGCTCTCCTCCATTTTTATTTTTTCCTGGATACGGATCAGGTTGAGAGAACCTGTGGAGCCAAGAGATCCATCAGCCTGACTCCTTGTTTAACCTGCCAGAGGGCTCCTATAAAGGAAACGATCCCCTGAAGTCATGTGATCGATGACGATACGCGTGGGGCGGAGCCAGGTGATGTCAGTACTAAACGTCCATTTTTTTTTTTTTTTTTTTATGCCTTAGCATTGTCCTGAGCTGTACCACACCGTACTACCAGCTAATGTGACTGTACCAGACTTTTATTGAATAAATGCGATCATTGCTTGTTACTACATCATCGGAGTCCTTGTCCTACGATCATCGTGACATAGAAGGTGAGGCTGAAAAAAGACACAAGTCCAACCTGTGTGTGTGATTATATGTCAGTATTACATTGTATATCCCTGTGTGTTGCGGTCATTCAGGTGATTATCTAATAGTTTCTACTATCGATGCCCCCCGCTGAGACCACCGCTGAGACCACCGCCTGTGGAAGGGAATTCCACATCCTTGCCGCTCCTTACAGTAAAGAACCCTCTACGTAGTTTAAGGTTTAAACCTCTTTTCTTCTAATTTTAATGAGTGGCCACGAGTCATGTTAATCGCTTCCCGACCGGCCACTGCATATATACGTCAGCAGAATGGCACGGGCAGGCAGAATCACGTACCTGTACGTGATCGTGCATGTGCCTGCCCGTGGGTCGCGCGCGCGTCGCTAGCGACCCGGTCGGGAGCTCCGTGACCCCGGCCGCGGGACCAGCGGACCCGATCGCTGCTGGTATCCCGCGATCGGGTTTACGGAGCGGAAGAACGGGGAGAGGTCTATGTAAACAAACCTCTCCCCGCGCTTCCTACACTGACTGTCAGTGATCGGCGGTTCCCTGTCATCGGGAACGCCGATCAATGACGTCAGACGTACAGCCACGCCCCCCTACAGTAAACACAACACATCACGTCACACTGACTCCTCCCCGCCCCCTTGTGGTTAACCCCCTAACTACAACTGTCATTTACATAGGAATCAGTGCTATTTAAATAGCACTGATTTCTGTATAAATGACAAATGTCCCAAAAATGTGTCAAAAATGTCCGATGTGTCCGCCAAAATGTCGCAGTCACAATAAAAATCGCTGATCGCCGCCATTACTAATAAAAAAAAAAAATATTAATAAAAATGCTATAAAACTATCCCCTATTTTGTAAACGCTATAACTTTTGCGCAAACTAATCAATAATCGCTAATTGCGATTTTTTTTTTTTTTACCAAAAAATATGTAGAAGAATACGTATCGGCCTAAACTGAGGAAAAAAAATGTTTTTTTTTATATATTTTTTGGGGATATTTATTATAGCAAAAAGTAAAAAAATATTTGCATTTTTTTCAAAATTGTCGCTCTATTTTTGTTTATAGCGCAAAAAATAAAAACCGCAGGGGCGATCAAATACCACCAAAAGAAAGCTCTATTTGTGGGGAAAAAAAGGACGCCAATTTTGTTTTGGAGCCACGTCGCACGACTGCGCAATTGTTAGTTAAAGCGACGCAGTGCCGAATTGCAAAAAAGGGGCCTGGTCCTTTGGCTGCCAATTGGTCCGGGGCTGAAGTGGTTAAACTCCTTTCCGCAAAAAACTTTTCTCCCCATTGTGGGGTCACCAGTCCGATATTTATATTTATTTTTATATATATATATATATATATTGTGGGGTCACCAGTCCGGTATTTGTATATTGTGGGGTCACCAGTCCGGTATTTGTATATTGTGGGGTCACCAGTCCGGTATATATATATTGTGGGGTCACCAGTCCGGTATTTATATAATGAAATCATATCCCCTCTCAAGCGTCTCTTCTCCAGAGAGAACAAGTTCAGTGCTCACAACTAGAGTTGAGCGGACACCTGGATGTTCGGGTTCGGGACCGAACTTGACTCCGAACCCCATTGAAGTCAATGGGACCCGGACTTTTGAACACTAAAATGGCTGTAAAAAGGTCACGGAAAGGACTAGAGGGCTGCAAATGGCAACAAAATACGGATACGGAAATAACTTTAAAATAACATAAAAAAAATAAAATGCTGGAGGCCCCCTTCTCAGCAGAAGAGGTACGGGAAGTCATTAAGAACCTCAGAAACTCAACGGCACGATGCTGCACATATGGTGGGAATACCCCAGAATACGCACTTTCTGGAAAAAATGATTAACTTTCATCAGGAGACTGGGTGGGAGACAATGTGAAGGAACCGGAGGCAACCCGATCTACTATCGCCTGTACTTGTCCTCAACATTCGTACAGCCTCATTGGGCGCCAAAATACCGCTGCAGGCTCTGTCGCCTACTCGCACCTGAGGAAGGTGTTTCACTAGTGCGTGTAGCTGGCACAGATCGACCACGTCCTCTCCCTGCAACAGCAGCACCACCAGCAGCACCACGACCCGGGCCACGTCCCCTTTTTGATGATCTCCTCATATTTTCAAAATTTATGATCTCGCCCTAAATGGGTGTTTTTGTATATAGCAGAATACACGGACAGTGTCTAAAGCGTTTATGAACACGCAGAAAATGCTATTGGGGGAAAAAAAAACAGCAAAATTTAAATTTTTTTGCAATGTTTTTCCAATATCAGAATACACACAGACTGTGGTGTATCTCTTACTATATGCAGTGTTGGTCCTAATGGTGCACTGAGCTTGCAGGTAAAACTTTTATATTTTGTCTGGCACTGGCCTCATGGCACAAGACTGTGCACTGCCCCCCAGCCAGGGTACAATTGATTTAGGAATCTCTTCAATAATTCTCTCTGCCTCTTTCTTTTCCTTAATAAAGAAACTCCCTACTCTACTCTAGCTATGTAGATCGCTCACTGATCTAACTAATTAGAAGCAAATTTAAGGAATGCTGACTGACTGACTGAATCACACTAACTCCTAAAATCCTCTCAGCAGCACAGGAACCTGTCTATAGCAGAATGACGCTGTGTGTCTGGACTATATATAGAGGCTGTGTCACATGCTGCACTGCCCAATCACAGCCATGCCATTAGTAGGCATTGCTGTGATGGCTTCTAAGGGCACACTAGTGAAACGATCGTCGATTGGCTGCCCTGCAGCTGTTAAAAAGGCGCCAATACATCGCCGAACACCGGACCCGAACCCGAACTTACAGCCAATAGTCCGGGTCCCGGACACCCAAAAGTCCGGGTACGGACCCGAACTTTACAGTTCGAGTTCGCTCAACCCTACTCACAACCTTTCCTCAAAACTAATATCCTCCAGACCCTTATTAGCTTTGTTGCCCTTCTTTGTAGTCGCTCCATTTCCAGTACATCCTTCCTGAGGACTGGTGCCCAGAACTGGACTGCATACTCCAGGTGCGGCCGGACCAGAGTCTTGTAGAGCGGGAGAATTATCCTTTTATCTCTGGAGTTGATCCCCTTTTTAATGCCAATATTCAGTTTGCTTTGTTAGCAGCAGCTTGGCATTGCTGAGCCCATCATCTACTAGGACCCCCAGGTCCTTTTCCATCCTAGATCCCCCCCAGAGGTTCTCCCCCCCCCCAGTCTATAGATTGCATTCAGATTTTTGCCACCCAAATCCATTATTTTTTTTACAATTTTCTACATTGAACCTCATATTGCCATGTAGTTGCCCCTCCCCCCATTCATTTGTTCAGACCAGTGATGTAAGTAACTGAGTTAAAATAAACGCAGTTTAGACATTAATGGCTGTGTGTTGAGTTATTTAGAGGGTAACGAGTAATCTAACTGATCTAACTGATTACTTTTCCCCTCATGGTAACTCAGTTCCCATTACTTTGGCTTAGTTACCCCAATTACATCTACCGCCACTAGATGGCAGTAGTGTAATTCCGGTGTCCTGCCGAAAAAGTTCCCCCGCCGGATAAGGACCCCCCTGTACTGCGCAGGCGCAGGGCTTGCGCAGTACGAAGGACTACGGAGCTTCCGAAAATTGCCGAACCTAAACAGCTCTGAGTGAACTCTACACCGCGCAGGCGCAGTTGACATGTAATTGTACGAGGCGATGCTGCACGCTCCGGATGCTCGTGCTACTCTGCAAGGGGCGTCTATCGTGTAACTAAGGGGCGGGTCTAGTATTACTGTAACCAAGGGGCGCATTTATTATTATTGTTATATATCGAGCTCTGCCCATTAATTTAACATTCGCCCTCTTCTGTAGCCATCCGCCCCTTACACCATATAATAATAATAGACCCGCCCCTTACACGATATAATAATAATAGACCCGCCCCTTACACCATATAATAATAGACCCGCCCCTTACACCATATAATAATAATAGACCCGCCCCTTACACCAAATAATAATAATAGACCCGCCCCTTACACCATATAATAATAGACCCGCCCCTTACACCATATAATAATAATAGACCAGCCCCTTACACGATATATAATAATAGACCCGCCCCTTACACGATATAATAATAATAGACCCGCCCCTTACATGATATAATAATAGACCCGCCCCTTACACCATATAATAATAATAGACCAGCCCCTTACACCATATAATAATAGACCCGCCCCTTACACCATATAATAATAATAGACCCGCCCCTTACACAATAATAATAATAATAGACCCGCCCCTTACACGATATAATAATAGACCCGCCCCTTACACGATATAATAATAATAGACCCGCCCCTTACACGATATAATAATAATAGACCCGCCCCTTACACGATATATTAATATACCCGCCTTTTACACGATATAATAATAGACCCCCCCTTACACGATATAATAATAATAGACCCGCCCCTTACACGATATATTAATAGACCCGCCCCTTACACGATAATAATAATAGACCCGCCCCTTACACAATAATAATATATATAATAGACCCGCCCCTTACACGATATATTAATAGACCCGCCTTTTACACGATATAATGACCCGCCCCTTACACGATATAATAATAGACCCGCCCCTTACACGATAATAATAGACCCGCCCCTTACACGATATAATAATAGACCGCCCCTTACACGATATAATAATAATAGACCGCCCCTTACACGATATAATAATAGACCCGCCCCTTACACGATATAATAATAATAGACCCGCCCCCTTACACGCTATAACAGATCTGCCCCTTGGTTAGAGTAATAATAGACCCGCCCCTTAGTTACACGTATAGAATATTTAAAAAAAAGGTTACACGATATATAACAATAATAATAACTGCGCCCCTTGGTTACACTAATACTAGACCCGCCCCTTAGTTACACGTATAGAAGATTTACAAAAAAAGTCAGTTACTTTGATGAGTAACTAATTACTTTTCCAATGTAGTAACTGAGTTACTAACGCAATTACTTGTTTGGGAGAAGTAATTTGTTTTATGTTTTTCAGCTTTTAATGCGTTTTATATATTTTTTGTCTTTTCCCTTTAAGGAATTTAATCTGATTGACCGGCGAGAGTTGGCCCCCCTTCAGGAACTGATTGAGAAGTTGGGATCGAAGGACAGATAGAGGGATCGGCAGAGCCGCGTCTTTCCTGTGAGGGAACGCCTCCTCTCAGCCCTCCCACCACCGGACGCCATCGCCTGATTGGACGGCCACTTACCACTGACCTGGGAGGGGCGCTCCGCTGGACGTCTTCCCTTTACATAGAGATTGCCTTACCTTATTTTTGTATGAACTTTTATAGAAATGCTTTAAAGGAGCACTCCGCTTGTCCTCCAGTCTCTGTCATTTCAGGTAGGGGGAGGGGAAATATTCCATTTCCTGAGGTCACCCGGCAAGGACTCGCCTCGTATACCACTCGCTTTTCCCTCTTGTGTCGCTTTTCATTTTATACTGTTGCTATACCATGTTTTGTGTTTTTTATGATCTGTCCTGGAAGTTGTGATATTTTGTGTCTTCCTTGTATTGCCTTATCGAGTTTAGTATGGAAGAGCTGAATGTGGTTTGTACCTGAGCCAATGGGGAGGGTACCGCCCATCCCCCCCCACTGCTGTATAAACGCTCACCAATGGGAAGCACCAGCAACCTTTTCCTGTAGGGTGGGCGTCGCTCGGCCACATTCCCGTTTTTTATTTCTATTATTTTTAAATGAAATTTAGCCGTTTTCTAGAAGGACTTCCCCTTTTTTTTTTTTTTTAAGGTTTTTTATTTTCACACATTTCTTCCATTCTCTCGGCACGGCTGAAGATCTATTTTTTTAAAAATGATTTCCATTGCAGAAAGCCGAAGCAACTGGGCTGCAGAAACCAAGAAATCGCTGTTTTATGAATATAGAAATAAAAATCTAACCAAAAAAATCTGCCGTGTGGCGTCTTCGTCTTCCCGATCCGCTGATCACTCCGGGGGTTATAGGGAGGGATCCCTTTCCTGATTGGCTGACACATGGGTGGTAAATAAATTGGGGAGGGGAGAGGATATGGGGTTTTAAGGACGCCCAAAAAAAAATAATTACTAGTCAAATGTATGTGTGTATATATAGTGTATATGTAGAAATGTATTAATACAAAATGTATAAAAGACATCGCAGGATCCTCATAGAGTGACCATAATGGGCGTAACCTGCAGTGACTTCTTCCGCTACATCTTCATTGTGTATTTACAGCGTGAAAGAAAAATCGATCCGCATCTCATCCGCTACAATCATCATCCTGGATGAGTCCATAAACCTTCCTTTAGGGACATCGAACGTCTATGAGGGATTTATAAATAACCCAAATTCCTTGTGATTGGGATCCATCGTGTCGGATGTGAAGTGTTTATTATGTTTCTTAAAGAGGGACGGTATCTGCAAAGATTTTTTTTTTTAAAGCAGCAGCTACAAATACTGCAGCTGCTGACTTTAAAAAATGGACACTTACCTGTTCCAGGGTCCAGCGATGTCGGCAGCAGAGGCCGATCGATCGGCTCTCTGCTGTTGCCGACGCCATTCTCGGTGAGGGAATCGGGAAGTAAAGCCTGCGGCTTCACTTCCCAGTTCCCTACTGCGCATGCGCGAGTCACGCGGCGCAAATGAGAATCTTCAGTGCCGTCTGCCGGGACAGGAAGCTGCGCAAACTCCCGTGTCTAAGACAGGTATCTGCACCCCCCTCCCCCTGAAAGGTGCCAAATGTGACACCGGAGGGGGGAAGGGATACCGAAAAGCGGAAGATCCACTTTAGGGTGCAATCCCGCTTTAACTCACTTCTACCTTGACCTGAGAGGTTCTCTGTTCCACCCCCCCCCCCCCCCCCCACCCTGAACTTTGGTATTTTAGATGTCCTTTCCTTTATACGGAAGTTAACCGCTTCCCGACCGCCTAACGCAGATATACTGCGGCAGAATGGCACGGGCAGGCAAAATCACGTACCTGTACGTGATTTGGTAATTGCCTAGCCGTGCGGCGCGCTCGTGACACGGTTGGGAGCTCCGTGACCCCGGCCGCGGGACCAGCGGACCCGATCGCCGCTGGTGTCCCGCGATCGGGTCACGGAGCTGAAGAACGGGGAGAGGTCTGTGTAAACAAACCTCTCCCCGCGCTTCCTACTCTGCCTGTCATCGGGAAAGCCGATCAATGACTTCAGACGTCAGCCCCGCCCCCTGATGTAAAAAAAAAACACACACGTCACAGCCCATAACCCCTCCCCTCCCCCTAGTGGTTAACCCCTTCACTACAACTGTCATTTTATACAGGAATCAATGCATTTAAATAGCACTGATTTCTGTATAAATGACAATGGTCCCAAAAATGTGTCAAAAATGTCCGATGTGTCCGCCATAATGTCGCAGTCACAATAAAAATCGCTGATCGCCGCCATTACTAGTAAAAAAAAAAAAAAATATTAATAAAAATGCTATAAAACTATCCCCTATTTTGTAAACGCTATAAACTTTTGCGCAAACCAATCAATCGCTAATTGCGATTTTTTTTTTTTTTTTTTTTTTTTTTTTTTTTTTTTTACCTAAAATATGTAGAAGAATACGTATCGGCCTAAACTGAGGAAAAAAAACTTTTTTTTTTTATATATATTTTTGGGGGATATTTTTATTATAGCAAAAAGTAAAAAATATTGCATTTTTTTCAAAATCGTCGCTCTATTTTTGTTTATAGCGCAAAAAATAAAAACCGCAGGGGCGATCAAATACCACCAAAAAAAAAAAAAAAAAAAACTCTTATTTGTGGGAAAAAAAAGGACGCCAGTTTTGTTTGGGAGCCACGTCGCACGACCGCGCAATTGTCAGTTAAAGCGACGCAGTGCCGAATCGCAAAAAGGGGCCTGGTCCTTTGGCTGCAAATTGGTCCGGGGCTGAAGTGGTTAAACATTCATTTTTAGAATTTTATAGACCTGGGATTTTCCTCCTTTTTTTTATTTTTTTTTCTCCTATGGCAGACCATTTTTGGCAATATTTGATTGGGTTTAGTTACCCTTGGGTACATAGAAATGGAGATAGGTGATCATACGGACGCCCAAACATATAGGGGGGATTCCCAAATATGTGTTTGGAAGGTGGCGCCACTTGCTCATTGCGTCCCATAAACTGGATGTTCATTGGCTTTGATAGCCAGAGGTTGCGCCCAATTGTGGGCAGACTTTACAACATGGCGTCGGGTGAATTTCACGCTGGCGCGTTGCGTCACTTCCGGCGCCACTCTTGCATTCGCGGTGGCGTTTTCTCGGTGTCGGCACCATTGGACGCCGGTGAGGTGGAGGAGACATAAAAGGACCCCCTTTTTCTGCAGATGGGGCGGAGTCGGGGGCAGGGCCATATGTAATGCTTTAAATCTGTGAAAGGCAAAAACGTCTCGACTCGGTGTAGGGATTATTATCAGGTTGGATATGAAGGTCTCTTTTTCCGGGTTGGTTGGTGATTTGGGATATATGACTGGAAGTTTCTTCTGGGAATGTCGGCCTTTAGATCCACTAACCAGGAAGTGCCGCCTGCTCCGATACCATCCAGCATTACTAATTGGTTCGCATCTATTCAAACCTTACAATGCCGATATTTATTCTCCCGCGCCTGAGCTCACACCGGAGCCCCTCTTCAGATCTCATGGGGCCTCATGTATGTCCTCCTCTCTCATCCACCAGATTTCTCTGCATCTTTTCAATGTCCTCGAGACATCAGAGCCGTGACCTTCATAGATGGGACAGTTCAGGTGGGGACACAACGGGGGGAGGGCACTCTTGGTCTAATTGTATTTGTGAGAATTTTATTTCTATTTTCTGATTTATTAAATATGGAGTTTAATAAAAAAAAAGTGTCACCTATAGTTACCATGATGTGTAGTGCTTGTTGGAAGTCTCCTGAGGAAGCCATTACATGGCGAAACATGTAGAGCAAGAAGTCACTTCTGGTTACGCCTATTATGGTTACTGTATGATGATACTGTGATGTCTTTATATATTTTTTTTTTTCTTTTTAAATATATTTGACTAGTGCCTTTTCTGGGGCACCCTAAAAATCTCCTATCCTCTCTCCTACCAATATATGTATTCTTAGGGATGTGGTGCCTGTTTGACGATCCAACTTCCAGCAATTCACAATATCCCCCCCCCCCATACAAGCAGGTAACTCTTCATATATAATCTGTGCCTCAACCAGGAGGGATCAAGTGGCATTAGAAGGGCAGAAAGAGAAGAAGGTGGGGGTGGGGCATAGTGCAATGGTGGCATTTTTAGGTTGGTGAAAAGTCAGACCTCCAGCGCCTCCTCATTGGAATAAATATGTTCCACTCGTCTCTATTCTGATGGGGTTCCACCGATACAAATTTCTTACAATTTACTGACACTTTTTTATTTTATTTTTTTCACAGTCATGTGACACTTATAGTGTCCAGTGCTGCACATTAGTGCCACCTGATTAGGTGGCATTGATGGGCAATTGGCTGGCATAATGATGAGACCCCCTAATATTAAATTCTGCTAGCAAGTTGAAGAGAGAAAAGTGCCTGTTCTGTCCGAATCGGTGACCCGTCATATTCGGTAAAAGACATGACACCACGACGCCTATCTTGGTACACCCTGCAGTCAGAAGGTGGCAGCGGACATCTTGTTACACCCAGCCCAGGATTACTGCAGCCGAATGCAGGGTGT
The DNA here is from genome assembly GCA_028564925.1 of Lithobates sylvaticus. NCBI lineage: Eukaryota > Metazoa > Chordata > Amphibia > Anura > Ranidae > Lithobates > Lithobates sylvaticus. The sequence goes on along the minus strand of CM053029.1, from coordinate 601,224,525 downwards.
ACCAAGATGGGCGTTGCGATGTTCTGACGGGTTGCTGATTTTTGCAGAACACCCGACATTGGGAACAAAGCGGCTGCGGCCCTGGCACACTTACCTGCCTCTGCTGCCAGCATGTTGTGTAGACTCGCTCTCCACACACCTTCCAGGAGCGATTGTCTCTTCATTCAGAGGTACCGGATTGGGCATCGGAGAAATGCTCGGTACTGGCACCCTATATTCTGAGCAGAAAGCACCCGCTCTGACAACTCATTTATATCCTCCACTTTGTTCAGCCTTGTTTTTTATGCAGCCAATAAACTCTCCGGCATGTTATCCTACAGGGAGGGGGAAAGTATTTGATTGGCTGCTGATTTTGTACATTTGCCCCACTGACAAACTATCAGTCTATAATTTTAATGGTCAGTTTATTGTAATATGAGAGAGTTTTGGGTCATTGTCATGCTGGAAGACCCGTCCATGACCCATCTTCAATGTCCTGGCTGAGGGAAGGAGGTTCTCATCCAAGATTTGATGGTACATGGCCCCGCCCATCGTCCCTTTGATGGGGTGAAGTTCTGTCCTCTTAGCAGAAAAACACCCCCAAAGCATATTGTTTCCTCCTCCAGATATGACGGTGGGGGATGGTGTTCTTGGGGTCATAGGTCCTCCATGTATGACGGTGGGGGATGTTCTTGGGGTCATAGGTCCTCCATGTATGACGGTGGGGGATGTTCTTGGGGTCATAGGTCCTCCAAGTATGACGGTGGGGGATGGTGTTCTTGGGGTCGTAGGTCCTCCATGTATGACGGTGGGGGATGGGGTTCTTGGGGTCATAGGACCTCTATGTATGACGGTGGGGGATGGTGTTCTTGGGGTCGTAGGACCTCCATGTATGACGGTGGGGGATGGTGTTCTTGGGGTCGTAGGACCTCCATGTATGACGGTGGGGGATGGTGTTCTTGGGGTCGTAGGTCCTCCATGTATGACGGTGGGGGATGGGGTTCTTGGGGTCATAGGACCTCCATGTATGACGGTGGGGGATGGTGTTCTTGGGTCATAGGTCCTCCATGTATGACGGTGGGGGATGGTGTTCTTGGGGTCGTAGGACCTCCATGTATGACGGTGGGGGATGGTGTTCTTGGGGTCGTAGGACCTCCATGTATGACGGTGGGGGATGGTGTTCTTGGGGTCATAGGTCCTCCATGTATGACGGTGGGGGATGGGGTTCTTGGGGTCATAGGACCTCCATGTATGACGGTGGGGGATGGTGTTCTTGGGGTCATAGAACCTCCATGTATGACGGTGGGGGGATGGTGTTCTTGGGGTCATAGGACCTCCATGTATGACGGTGGGGATGGTGTTCTTGGGGTCGTAGGACCTCCATGTATGACGGTGGGGGATGGTGTTCTTGGGGTCGTAGGTCCTCCATGTATGACGGTGGGGGATGGGGTTCTTGGGGTCATAGGACCTCCATGTATGACGGTGGGGGATGGTGTTCTTGGGGTCATAGGTCCTCCATGTATGACGGTGGGGGATGGTGTTCTTGGGGTCGTAGGACCTCCATGTATGACGGTGGGGGATGGTGTTCTTGGGGTCATAGGACCTCCATGTATGACGGTGGGGGATGGTGTTCTTGGGGTCATAGGACCTCCATGTATGACGGTGGGGGATGGTGTTCTTGGGGTCGTAGGTCCTCCATGTATGACGGTGGGGGATGGGGTTCTTGGGGTCGTAGGTCCTCCATGTATGACGGTGGGGGATGGGGTTCTTGGGGTCGTAGGTCCTCCATGTATGACGGTGGGGGATGGGGTTCTTGGGGTCGTAGGACCTCCATGTATGACGGTGGGGGATGGTGTTCTTGGGGTCATAGGACCTCCATGTATGACGGTGGGGGATGGTGTTCTTGGGGTCATAGGTCCTCCATGTATGACGGTGGGGGATGGTGTTCTTGGGGTCATAGGTCCTCCATGTATGACGGTGGGGGATGGTGTTCTTGGGGTCATAGGTCCTCCATGTATGACGGGGGGGATGGTGTTCTTGGGGTCATAGGACCTCCATGTATGACGGCGGGGGATGGTGTTCTTGGGGTCATAGGTCCTCCATGTATGACGGTGGGGGATGGTGTTCTTGGGGTCATAGGACCTCCATGTATGACGGCGGGGGATGGTGTTCTTGGGGTCATAGGTCCTCCATGTATGACGGTGGGGGATGGGGTTCTTGGGGTCATAGGTCCTCCATGTATGACGGTGGGGGATAAAGATCTGGATTTTGGTCTCCTCTGACCACAACACTTTCCCCCAGTTCTCCTCGGAATCATTCGATGATCATTAGTGATCGTCAGACGGACCTGTACATGTGATTTCCTGATCAGGAGGACCTTGCGGGGGCTGCAGGATTTCAGTCGATCGCGGTGTAGTGTGTTACCGATTGTCTTCTTGGTGACTCTGGTCCCAGCTGAGATCAGTGACAAGATTCTCCCGTGTAGTTCTGGGCGGATTCCTCACCGTTCTCATCATCATTGAACCTCCACCAGGTGAGATCTTGTATGGAGCCCCAGACCGAGGGAGATCGATCGTTATTTTGTGTGAATAATCCACCAACTGTTGTCACCTCTCACCAAGCTGCTTGGCGATGGTCTTGTAGCCCATTCCAGCCTTGTGTAGGTCTACAATCTTCTCCCCGACGTCCTTGGACAGATCTTTGGTCTTCCCCATGGTGGAGAGATTGGAATCTGATTTCTGTGGACAGGTGTCTATTATACAGGAAACAAGCTGAGATTAGGAGCACTCTCTTAAAGGGAGTGCTCCTAATCTCAGCTTGTTACCTGTATGGAAGACACCTGGGAGACAGAAATCTTGCTGATTGATCGGAGATCAAATATTTATTTCACTCATTAAAATGCAAATCAATTTATAACTTTTATGAAATGCGTTTTTCTGGATATTTTGTTTGTTCTTCTGTCTCTCACTGTTATAATAAACCGAAAAAATACTTTCTTCCCTCGCTGTACGTCTCCGTGCACACGCGGGCTGTTATCAGCAGTTTTTGGCCGGAGTGTTTTCAGCTCAAAAAGTGTGAAAATGCGATTATTCTGTGTTTTTGAGTCATAAGCAGTTGTGGGAGTATAAAAATGCTGAAAAACTCACTACAGCGAACGCTACTGCCTTTCCTACAACGTCCAATGTGCATGAGGCCTTGAAGTGAAGCTCCACCCAAAAAGGGGAGGGGGCTCTGGTCATTCGACTGCATGTCTGTTTGCTTCTATCCTATTCATTTATTCCCACCCAGCAATCTTTTCCCCACCAGTGTGGCATCGATCGGGTTCATGTGTCCTCAGCCGGACTTTTAGGCTACTTTCACACCGGGGCGTTGAGCACACTGGCGGTAAAGCAATGCTATATTTAGCGGCGCTTTACTGTGGTTTTAGTGGCCGAAAAAGGGTTAAAACTGCCCGCAAATCGCTGCTTTGGAGCGCTGCCCCATTGTTTTCAATGGGAAGGGGCGCTTTAGGAGCGGTAAATACACGGCTCCTACAGCGCTCCAAAGATGCGGCTTTCGGGACTTTTTTTGACCGTCCTGCAAGCGCAGCGCTCCAGTGTGAGACCTCGGGGCTTTCACATTCGAGTGCATCGAGTGGCTCTTTTAGGGCGCTTTGCAGGCGCTATTTTTTTTAGCACTTAACGCCTGCAAAGCGCCTCCGTGTGAAAGGTGCCTTAGACTTTCCTGCATCTGGGCCTCATTGGACGGGACGGGGGTGGGGGGTACTTACTGTGCCTACAGGTAAGTCTTATTAAAGGTCGAAGGTGGAAGTAATCCTGGGATCTTCTGGTTGAATTGGGTTGAGAAGATCTGATCTTTCTTTGGCGATGGGATCCTTGGTGGACGGGTCAGGCCCTGGGGGGGGGGCTTCCTCCATGTTTGGGGGGCTGAGGACCGTTTACAGTGGAAGGGCTGAGCGCTGGGAGTGATGATCTCCTTCCACCACATTGAGGGAGATTCTCAAAGTATAGAATCTGGGGGCAGCTGTGCCTGGGAACCAATCAGCTTCCAGATTTCATTGCCAAAGCTTCATTGATTGGTTTCTGTACAGAGCTGCACCAGATTTTGTACTCTCCAGTTTTAGTAAATCTCCCCCCACAGTGTCCAGGAAGAGTGTCCTCTCTGAAGAGACCCCCGAGGAACATGGATCCATTCCTGCGGCCCACCTCCAATGACCCTCCTGGCTGTGAAGCTTCACCCTCTGCCCTGAGCCTGGCTATTGGAGACCAGGGGTGGGTTGAATGGGGAAGCAGTTCCAGGGGCCTTCAACCCAAATTGATGGGGGCGTCTTGCAGTGCGCCTCCTGCTGGCTGTAGATTGGGATCACGCTGCTCTGATTTTAGAGTTTCTTCCCTCATCAGAGGTCCTCTTTGGCTCCATTGGGTGTGGCTGAGCCTCTCCCTTCTCGCGTCTTTACTCCAGTTGTCTGCAATTTTAGAATGTAAAGGACTCCATTTGTCCTCCATTTCTGATTGCAGAGGCTGCAAGTGAAGTCCTCCCTCCCCCCGCCGTCCCTTCCCCCTCCGCCGTCCCTTCCCGCAGATTCTACATCAGAATCATTGTGGATTTAGCGCCCTTTAGACCTTGTCCTCATGGATTGATTCTGAGTCTCTTAAATCTTGGAGAAGTTCCTTCCGTGACTCTCAAAGTGAAGCTAAAACTAGAAGAATCGATCGGCGTGACGCTTCACGCGGCTTTGTCTGTTATTTCTGCATGAAGATTGGAAACGCCCAGATCGGCTGTCTGCCGAATTCCATCCCAAAGCGTTCGCTGTCTCTGTAATCACATCAGGAATTTGTTCGGTTGATCCCACCAGATCCCTCCCCAGTAACTAAAAAAAGTACACAGTGGGTGGGATGTCACATCTTGATTGGATGATCCGCCTCCCATAACAGCACGAGGACACGGGCTATAGTGGAAATCTCCTCCTACCTGAACACTCGGCACTCAGACTCTGCAGTTCATCAGGTGAGCGTGGTATACAGGTCAGCCAAAAAGGTATATAGTGGCTGTATGTTAATGTAAATATGAGCTGAGCTGGGGGGGGGGGGCCCGTACAATTCCACAACTATATACAGAAAAAGCTAGACAACGTCTTGTTCTTCTGTAATCTGCGGGTTTTTGAACACGGGGAGAGAGCAGGGAAACTACCGGCACATCTTGATGATAAACCATCAAAGGTAGTCTCTTTAGCTGAACCAGATGGGACGATCGTTAGCCCCCCCCCCCCCCCCCCCCCCCCCCCCCCCCCCCCCGGCCCTCCCCCCCCCCCCCCCCCCCCCCCCCCCGCCATCACTGACAAATATCTATAGCAACCTGTACAGGTCCCAAAGTAATGACACTAAACAGGAAATTCCGACATACAATACAGTTCCCACATCTGAACCAATCAATATGATAGAAGCCCCTAGAACTACCCAAGATATCACTGTAGCACTTTCCCAACTAGCTAAATCCAAAGCACCAGACGACTTACCTCTGGAATTCTGCACCACTCGGAAACACTTATCCCCAAACTTAAGACCCTTGAATTGGGAATACTCCCTTCCTCCATTCAGGAAACCCAAATTATATTTCACCCCAAACCAGGCAAAGACCCTCCCCGCCCAGAATCGTTTCGTCCTATATCCCTATGGACATAAAAATACTTGATAAAATCCTTGCCTCTGGTTTAAACAAAGTCATACTTTCCCTAATCCACCCAGACCAAACTGGATTAATGCCGGGGAAGAGCACCGCAATGAACATCAGACGGTCGTTCATGAACGTTCAGGCCCAACACCATAACTCTGGTACCAGGGTGGTGGTGGTGGTGGTGGTGGTCCTAGATACGGCCAAGGCCTTCGACTGCATTGAATGGCTGTATCTGTGGGAATGCCTACATTGCTGTGGGTTTGGACCAAACTTTATTAAAGTGGAAGTAAACCCCCCTATCGTTTTCAGCCAAGGAAGCCGCCATCTTTGCCTCTGTTTAATCTTCAACTGCCACAGTGCTGCACATGTGATCTGTTATGACACCAGCCATTGGATGGTTTGACTGTTTGGTTGAGAGCACAGCCAATGTGCAGTTGGCATTCACGGCATGCCTTTTTCTTTTAGACTGTTAAATCGATGGGTTTACTTCCGCTTTAAGTGGGTCCAGCTCCTTTACCAGACACCCAAAGCGCGGATATTCGTAAACGATGCCTCCTTTCGCAACTACTTTATGCCCTTGCAGCTATAAGGACCGACCCGAATATAACAGGCCTAAGACGGGGCGACTCATGGGGGAAAATAGGCCTTTACGCGGACGATACCATACTCTATCTAGCAGATCAGGGACCATCATTACAAACTGCATTGGCTATAATTGAGAAGATGGGAAAGTTTTCAGGTCTACGCCTTAAATTGGGATCAATCCCCCCCCCAACCCCCACATATACCGAAAATACCCTTAACTACGAGTGTCAGCGATCAAATACTTGGGAGCGGTGGTCACAAGGAACCTTAGGGATTATATTCCTCTTTTAACCTCTGTTTATGGTCCTCAAATCCAAAATCCAAAACCCAAGCCTGGGCGAGATTACCCTTGGGAGTGATGGGACAAATACATTTAATCAAAATGATCCTCTTGCCCCAAAATCTGTATGGCACGCCCCCTTATATACCCCCCTAAAAATCTTTAATGAGATGGAAGCTATCCTGACCTCCTTTGTCTGGGGACACAGTAGACACAACTTAGCCTGGCATGTTCTGAAAACCCAACGCTTGGGGGGGGGGGGGGGGGGTGGGGGGGGGGGAGGTTCCCTCCCAGATTCACAATCACTTGGCCTCACAGCTCTCCTCACATATGTATTACTTCTATAGGACCCCCCGGTTTGTGATAGGTCAGGTCATCCAACATATTCCCTTATCTAGGGGGACGAATTAGTAAAAGATCCCCTTGATACAATGTGGAGATGCTCATCAGAGGGTATGAGAAACAGAACCTGACTCCGATCCACTCACATCCCACTGTGGCTTAACAGCTATATCCCTGAACTGTGTACTGACCCCCGACCCGGAACCCGGAACCCTGGGCGTCATATGGGACACTCTACTTGTACCAAGTTCTGACAGTCCGGGCCTAAAACTTTTCACTCCCAAACCACTTACTGTTCAGATACCTACATCTTCGAGACGCGGTGCGAACACAGTTATATATATTATATATATATATATATAATATATATATATATATATATATATATATATACACACGCAGTGACCCAGACAGCTAAGATTGCGGGAGCAGGACCATTAGTGACTGGGAGGAAATACTGGAAGGGGTCAAGACTCTCCGACAGATTAATACAACTATACATTGGGCGACACCACTGAGACCAGCCGAGTGTCAACCCCCACCAAGTCCAATGTGCCCCTTGTGTGCCCCCCGGCACATTTTACCATCTGATATACAAACCTACTGGATACAAGTAGTCTGTTTCTTCCATGACAATATCTTCTCCCAGCGGTCCTGGACCCAAAACTGTGTCTGCCGGCCTTATTACCAGATGCAGAAGTTGACAAATACCAAGAAAAGTTGTGGCCAAGCCTTTGGATGCAAAACATTTGTTTTGGAATTCTGGCCAAAAAGTCCAGCCTTGGTTTCCTCAGACAGAACACACTTTCCCATGTTTTTGGGAGACTTCAGATGGGTTTTTGCAGAATTTAGCCGGGCTTGGATGTTTTTCTTGGTAAGAAAAGTCTCCCGTCTTGTCCCTTCCCCCCCCCCCCCCCATAGCCCAGACCTATGAAGAATACGGGAGATTGTGGTCACCATACCGCCAGGACAGATATTCCTGCAGATCCTTTAATGTTGCTGGAGGCCTCTTGGCCGCCTCCCTGACCAGTTTTCTTCTCGTCTTTTCCATCGTCCATCAAAGACCATCATCAGCAATTAGGAAAATGCCTTATTCTGATAGACGACTGGATGACCACTAGCTCCCTCAAACTTAATGAATCAAAAACAGAACTTCTTATTCTACACGCAAAGCATAACCCCCGAACCAAGATCCCTTGGACACCTCCTACCATCTTTGGACAGACCATCGCCCCAAGGACCAAGGCCAAGAGCCTCGGAGTCATTTTTGACTCAGAAATGTCAATGGAGGCACAAATAGGAGCAGTAGTCAGCGGATCTCACCATCTGCTCCGCCTGCTCCGCAGACTCCTCCCCTTCATTCCAAAAGAGGACAAAGCAGTGGTAGTTGGAACGATCATCAATTCTCGACTCGACTACGCAAACTCCCTCTACATAGGATTACCCCAATATCAACTTGTGCGCTTACAACTTATCCAAAACACGGCGGCAAGACTGATAACAGGGAAAAAACCCTGGGAATCCATCGCCCCTCCCCTGAGGAACCTACATTGGCTAACCGTAAAGAATCGGGTCACATTCAAGACCCTCTGCCTCACCCACAAATGTACCCATGGAAACGCCCCGCAATACCTTCTCGAGAAAATAAAACACTACACACCGAATCGCAGTCTTCAATCGGCTAATCAAAACCTCCTCCTCATTCCCAAATCCCGCTACAAATCAAAGGGGGAACGGAGATTCGCTGTCCAAGGACCACGGCTATGGAACGCTCTACCAACCGACATCCACGTGGAAGAAAATCATCAGGGCCTTCAGGAAGAAACTCAAGACCACCTCTTCTAAGAAGGGTGACAACAAAGCACCAATACAGCGCCTTGAGGCGATTCAGTTCGCATTGTAGCGCTATACAAATTATTCATTCATCGGTTTTGGAGGGACGTCCAGTTCTTGGTGATGTCGCTGTTGTGACATATTTTCTCCACTTGATGATGACGGTCTTCACTGTGTTCCATGGTAGATCTAATGCCTCGGACCTTCTCCTGACTGATACCTTCTAACAATCAGATCCCTCTGATGCTCTGGAAGTTCTCTGAGGACCATGGATTTTCCTGTAGGATGTGACTAAGAAAATGTCAGGAAAGACCTACTAGAACAGCGGAGCTTTATTTGGGGTTAATCAGAGGCACTTTATCTACTGCCGGTGTTCTGCCGAGAAGTGTCCCCCCATCGGATAGTGTCCGCCCCGTACTGCGCAGGCGCATCGATTGTGGAGGACAAGGAGACGCCGAAAGTCTTCGAAGATGAAGGGCGCCTGAGCACTTATCAGTACCTTCTGCCCTGAGTCCAGGTTCAAGTCCCACCATGACAGTGGACATACGGTAGATGAAGTAAAACAGAACTTAGTACCAGGGCCCCTCGCTGCGCTCGGCAATTTTTTATTCTAACTCTATGTGCACTTGGATGGTGGGGCTGAACCTGGACTCGGTGCGCAGGCGGGGGCTGAACCTGGACTCGGTGCGCAGGCGGGGGCTGAACCCGGACTCGGTGCGCAGGCGGGGGCTGAACCCGGACTCGGTGCGCAGGCGGGGGCTGAACCCGGACTCGGTGCGCAGGCGGGGGCTGAACCCGGACTCGGTGCGCAGGCGGGGGCTGAACCCGGACTCGGTGCGCAGGCGGGGGCTGAACCCGGACTCGGTGCGCAGGCGGGGGCTGAACCCGGACTCGGTGCGCAGGCGGGGGCTGAACCCGGACTCGGTGCGCAGGCGGGGGCTGAACCTGGACTCGGTGCGCAGGCGCCGCTCATCTTCGGAGACTTTCGGCGTCTCCTTGTCCTCCGTATTGCGCAGTGGCGGGGGACACTATCCGACGGGGGCCAGTATTCGACAAGACACCGGACTGCCCACCGTACATATACTGCACAAAACAACGTACCTAAATGTTGTTCACACTTTCTGGTCTGGGGCGCGTGCGGTGACACAGCGGGAGCCAATCAGCGGGTCTGGTGGCCGATTGCTACCCGCGATCATTCGGGGGATTGACAGAACTATGATATGTAAACAAGGCAGACTGTCGTTCTGTCACAGAGGAAGAGAGAGATCTGCGATTCCTACAGTATGAAATCACATGGAGGGAACACACTTAACCCTTCGATCGCCATTAGTACAGTGACAGTGCATTTTTTTAGCATTGATCAATGTATTGGTGTCACTGGTCCCCAAAAAGTGTCACTTAGTGTTTAATTTATCCGTCGCAATGTTGTAGTCCCGCTAAAAATCGCTGACCGCCGCCATTACTAGTAAAAAATAAAAAAAAGTCCCGAATCTCTCCCATAGATTGTAGACAATATAACTTTTGTACAAACCAATCAATAAACGCGAATTGGGATTTTTTTTTTTAACAAAAATATGTAGCAGAATAGATATTGGAAAAAATAAAATGATGAAATTCGATTTTTTACATTTTTTTTATTGGATATTTTATAGCAGAAAGTAAAAAAATATATATTTTTTTTTTCAGAATTGTTGTTTTTTTGTTTATAGCACAAAAAAATAAAAACCGCAGAGCTGATCGAATCCCACCAAAAGAAAGTTCTATTTGTGGGAAAAAAAAAGGACATCAATTTTATTTGTGTTCAGCGTCACACGACCGCGCAATTCTCAGTTAAAGCGATGCAGATCACAAATAACGGCCTGGTCATTAAGGGGGGTAAATCCTTTTGCTCACTAAAGGATTTGTAAAGCCCTGAGGTGCAAAACCTTCTATAGTGCAGCCCCCCCCCCCCCCGAGCCCCCCTTCTACACACCGGACCCCCGTAATTCCCACAATGGGAACGAGCACAGCAGCTGGTGTATCGTGTCCTGATTGGATAGATTGATAGCAGCGCAGCCATTGGCTCCTGCTACCCTAATCAAATCCAATGACGTGGGGGCGGGGCCGAGTCCTGTTTTCTGTCAATAGATGCAGCAGGAGGACTTGGGAGCGCACCGGACGGGTGTCCCGGAGGAGACGCTTCTCTAAAGGGGCACTCGAGAAGAGGCGGAGCCACCAGCGCCACTGAAGAATCCCAGGAGGAGGAGGAGCCACCAGCACCACTGAGGGACCCCAGAAGAGGAGGAGCCACCAGCGCCACTGAGGGACCCCAGAAGAGGAGGAGCCACCAGCGCCACTGAGGGACCCCAGAAGAGGAGGAGCCACCAGCGCCACTGAGGGACCCCAGAAGAAGGAGGAGCCACCAGCGCCACTGAGGGACCCCAGAAGAAGGAGGAGCCACCAGCGCCACTGAGGGACCCCAGAAGAAGGAGGAGCCACCAGCGCCACTGAGGGACCCCAGAAGAAGGAGGAGCCACCAGCGCCACTGAGGGACCCCAGAAGAAGGAGGAGCCACCAGCGCCACTGAGGGACCCCAGAAGAAGGAGGAGCCACCAGCGCCACTGAGGGACCCCAGAAGAAGGAGGAGCCACCAGCGCCACTGAGGGACCCCGGAAGAGGAGGAGCCACCAGCGCCACTGAGGGACCCCGGAAGAGGAGGAGCCACCAGCGCCACTGAGGGACCCCGGAAGAGGAGGAGCCACCAGCGCCACTGAGGGACCCCGGAAGAGGAGGAGCCACCAGCGCCACTGAGGGACCCCGGAAGAGGAGGAGCCACCAGCGCCACTGAGGGACCCCGGAAGAGGAGGAGCCACCAGCGCCACTGAGGGACCCCGGAAGAAGAGGAGCCACCAGCGCCACTGAGGGACCCCGGAAGAGGAGGATTGGGGCCACTCTCTGCAAAACCAACTGCACCATGGAGGTATGACATGTTTGCACACGAGGGTTTCGTTATCCTTTAAGTGGTTAATGAATTCCACAGAAGTAACTTTCTATTGGCGATCGGCTCGGAGTGTCTGGAAGACGCAGATAATCGCTGACTCTGGAGATGGCGTCACATCTGATCTAGAGGCCCATCCCCCCCAGGATCAGAGGGGGGAGGGGCAAGCTGGACATTGGGCCAAGTAGAGGGAAAAGAAGACGAAGGTCACATCTCAGACACTCCGCGTCGATCACCAATAGAAAGTCACTTCTGTGGAATTCATTCAATTTACATATTTTATGTCCCTGATGAAGCCGTGAACTGCGAAACGCGTCGGTGTCTGCTAGCGGGATAAAACATTGCTCTGCATTTGTGTGATTTTATGGAAATGATATGCATTCATTTTATGTCATTAAACCCCGCCCCCTCCCCTCCCCCGGGGGAACAAACACTTTAATGAAGAATAATAAAGTGACTCCGCCCATCGCGCTGATACATTTATTCTCATATTTATACAGGAAGTGTCGGCGGAGAGTTGTGCGCAGGCGCGGCGTTCTAGTAGATGAGTGTAAAGTGCTGTCATGTTGACCCTTCGATCGTCCTCGGGGAGAGTCCGGGATGGAAAGGTCCTATAAAGTCTCTTGTGATTGGCTGGGGACAGAGGTGAAGATCCTCAGGCCGTGCATGGACTTTATCTCTTCCTGTAACGCCTGAAAGAGGAAAACGGGAAACGTTCAGCAATGACGCCGAGCGATCGAATCCTCAACCTAAATTACATCCGCAGCCCCCCGCCGGCATCCAGGCTCAGTCCCAAACTGGGCTGTGTGCATCCATAGACACACATAGCTCAGCCCCCCCCCCTCCTTATTGGATTTTACGGACAGCAGCCAATCGTGTCCGCTACGATCCGAGGCTCCAGGAAGGGGGGAGGGGAGGTAAGCACTTTAAAGCCTCAAATCTGAAATCAAAACTGTCCGATTTACAAAACGTTCGACTTTTTGTTTTCTGCCTCTAAATGCCCCGCCCCCTGTCATCCGGTGCCCCGCCCCCCCCCCCGTCATCCGGTGCCCCGCCCCCCCCGTCATCCGGTG
>CM053029.1:601126783-601206783 GCA_028564925.1 Lithobates sylvaticus | reverse complement strand
CAGAGACTGCAGACATAGTACAGGAGATGATCAGAGACTGCAGACATAGTACAGGAGATGGTCAGAGACTGCAGACATAGTACAGGAGATGATCAGAGACTGCAGACATAGTACAGGAGATGATCAGAGACTGCAGACATAGTACAGGAGACGATCAGAGACTGCAGACATAGTACAGGAGACGGTCAGAGACTGCAGACATAGTACAGGAGACGATCAGAGACTGCAGACATAGTACAGGAGACGATCAGAGACTGCAGACATACTACAGGAGACGATCAGAGACTGCAGACATAGTACAGGAGATGATCAGAGACTGCAGACATAATACAGGAGATGATCAGAGACTGCAGACATGATACAGGAGACGGTCAGAGACTGCAGACATAATACAGGAGACGGTCAGAGACTGCAGACATAGTACAGGAGATGATCAGAGACTGCAGACATACTACAGGAGATGATCAGAGACTGCAGACATAGTACAGGAGATGATCAGAGACTGCAGACATAGTACAGGAGATGGTCAGAGACTGCAGACATAGTACAGGAGACGATCAGAGACTGCAGACATAGTACAGGAGATGATCAGAGACTGCAGACATAGTACAGGAGACGGTCAGAGACTGCAGACATAATACAGGAGATGATCAGAGACTGCAGACATAGTACAGGAGATGATCAGAGACTGCAGACATGATACAGGAGATGATCAGAGACTGCAGACATACTACAGGAGATGATCAGAGACTGCAGACATGATACAGGAGATGATCAGAGACTGCAGACATGATACAGGAGATGATCAGAGACTGCAGACATAGTACAGGAGATGATCAGAGACTGCAGACATAATACAGGAGATGGTCAGAGACTGCAGACATAATACAGGAGATGATCAGAGACTGCAGACAGTGGCGTTGTTAGCCAGGTGCGGGGGGTGCGGGTCGCACCCGGGTGACACCCGCCAAAGGGGTGACACCCGTGGGTAGCGGCACCACTAACACCGCCCGCCGCCCCGTGTTTCACCGTCGCCGCGGCTGTGTCCCTCAGTGGAGCGGAACGAAGCCGCCTCCCCCTCCTCTCTGTTTACATCCACAGAGGAGGAGGAGCTTGAGGGACACACACCGCTGTGTGTCTGAGGTCTGTAAGGGGGGTATCTGTACTGGGGGATTTGCACTGGGGGGTGTCTGTAAAATGGGGGGTCTGCACTGGGGAGGTGTCTGCACTAAGGGGAGGGTCTGCACTAAGGGGGGGTCTGCGCTGGGGGGGGTGTCTGTACTGCTGGGGGGGGGGGTGTCTGTACTGCTGGGGGGGGGTGTCTGTACTGCTGGGGGGGGGTGTCTGTACTGCTGGGGGGGGGGGGTGTACTGCTGGGGGGGGGTGTGTCTGTACTGCTGGGGGGGGGTGTGTCTGTACTGCTGGGGGGGGGGGGGTCTGGCTGGGGGGGTGTGTCTGTACTGCTGGGGGGGGGGTGTGTCTGTACTGCTGGGGGGGGGGGTGTCTGTACTGCTGGGGGGGGGTGTCTGTACTGCTGGGGGGGGTGTCTGTACTGCTGGGGGGGGGGTGTCTGTGCTGCTGGGGGGGGGGTGTCTGTACTGCTGGGGGGGTGGTGTCTGTACTGCTGGGGGGGTGGTGTCTGTACTGGTGGGGGGGGGTGTCTGTACTGCTGGGGGGGTGGGGTGTGTACTGGTGGGGGGGGTGTCTGTACTGCTGGGGGGGGGGGTGTGTGTACTGCTGGGGGGGGGGTGTCTGTACTGCTGGGGGGGGGGGTGTCTGTACTGCTGGGGGGGGGGTGTCTGTACTGCTGGGGGGGGGGGCTGTACTGCTGGGGGGGGGGGTGTCTGTACTGTACTGGGGGGGGGGGTGTCTGTACTGCTGGGGGGGACTATAGTTGGTGGGGGGTGACACCACTGACTGCAGACATAATACAGGAGATGATCAGAGGACATGATAGAGATGAGGTCCTCCAGCACACAGACTTCCTCTAGTGGCCCCTGAGGGCCCCAACCTCCTCCCCTCCCCCTCACCCGGCTCTTCAGAACTTCTCGGACCGCCCACATCTCTTCTCTCCTCAATGTCAGCGCTCCGCCACCTTATACACAGCCGGGAGGGTCGCACACCGAAGACGTCACTCGGGGGATGGACAGGGCGGCCATATTTGTTGAGGGCAAAGCCCAATCCTCGGGTTTAGATTTTGTTTTCCTGATAACTGAGTTTTATCTTTTTCTATTTTCCGCTTCATACCGTATTAGGGGCGTGTTCTGAGAAAGCATGACGTCGTTTTAGGAGCATTCTAACGGCGGGGTTGGCGGGGATCGTTACTGTGTGTGCGACATGACGTCATATCTGTGCGCCGCCCGTTACTGAGGTGAGGAGCCGAATAGCGGCGATCTGGTGTTTGGTCAGCAGGTGGCGCTCCGGATATTGTTACTGCAGGAGGAACACAGAGGCCGCCATGTCTGTCCTGATAATAGCGCCCCCTGGTGGACAATATGAGACCCAAATACACCAATAAAAAACAAATTATATAATCCTATATATATATATATATACAACCCTATATACACAATCCTATATATATATATACACAATCCTATATATATATATATATATATATATATATATATACAACCCTATATACACAATCCTATATATATATATACACAACCCTATATATATATGTGTAGAGGGGACATCTTTGTCTATTATTATGTATATACAATGTAAAGTCTATGGACATTGCTGTGGTTCAGTGTTTGGAGCCATCTAGTGACCAAATCTGGTAATGCACTGATATGGTTATTACATCACAACAAGCACAAAAGACTTTTACAGGAAGTTCTGTTGTTTTGATAAGAAGTTTGACCCTTATTACCCAGGAGTCTGTGTGACCTACCCATGAACACTCTCTGATGCAGTGCATGCTGGGTAGGGTATAAAAAGGACTGCAGCGGCCATATTTGGTCTCTTGGGACCACGCTGCCTGCCTGTGCGGATCTGTGAGGAGGTTTCCGGGAGACGGTTGCAGACAATCACCGCGGATGGCAAACCTGCTTGTTTGTGAGGTGATTTGACGGAGCCTGAGAGCCGGTGATCAGATTGACGAGGCCCAGAGACGCTTGTCGGAGTATCGGAGGCCCAGAGACGCTTGTCGGAGTATCAGAGGCCCAGAGACGCTTGTCGGAGTATCGGAGGCCCAGAGACGCTTGTCGGAGTATCGGAGGCCCAGAGACGCTTGTCGGAGTATCGGAGGCCCAGAGACGCTTGTCGGAGTATCGGAGGCCCAGAGACGCTTGTCGGAGTATCGGAGGCCCAGAGACGCTTGTCGGAGTATCGGAGGCCCAGAGACGCTTGTCGGAGTATCGGAGGCCCAGAGACGCTTGTCGGGGTATCGAAGGCCCAGAGACGCTTGTCGGAGTATCGGAGGCCCAGAGACGCTTGTCGGAGTATCGGAGGCCCAGAGACGCTTGTCGGAGTATCGGAGGCCCAGAGACGCTTGTCGGAGTATCGGAGGCCCAGAGACGCTTGTCGGGGTATCGGAGGCCCAGAGACGCTTGTCGGAGTATCGGAGGCCCAGAGACGCTTGTCTGAGTATCGGAGGCCCAGAGACGCTTGTCGGAGTATCGGAGGCCCAGAGAAGCTTGTCGGAGTATCGGAGGCCCAGAGACGCTTGTCGGGGTATCGGAGGCCCAGAGACGCTTGTCGGAGTATCGGAGGCCCAGAGACGCTTGTCGGAGTATCGGAGGCCCAGAGACGCTTGTCGGAGTATCGGAGGCCCAGAGACGCTTGTCGGAGTATCGGAGGCCCAGAGTCGCTTGTCGGAGTATCGAAAGCCCAGAGACGCTTGTCGGAGTATCGGAGGCCCAGAGACGCTTGTCGGAGTATCGGAGGCCCAGAGACGCTTGTCGGAGTATCGGAGGCCCAGAGACGCTTGTCGGAGTATCGGAGGCCCAGAGACGCTTGTCGGAGTATCGGAGGCCCAGAGACGCTTGTCGGAGTATCGGAGGCCCAGAGACGCTTGTCGGAGTATCGGAGGCCCAGAGATGCTTGTCGGCGTATCGGAGGCCCAGAGGCGCTTGTCGGAGTATCGGAGGCCCAGAGACGCTTGTCGGAGTATCAGAGGCCCAGAGACGCTTGTCAGAGTATCGGAGGCCCAGAGAAGCTTGTCGGAGTATCGGAGGCCCAGAGACGCTTGTCGGAGTATCGGAGGCCCAGAGAAGCTTGTCGGAGTATCGGAGGCCCAGAGACGCTTGTCGGAGTATCGAAAGCCCAGAGACGCTTGTCGGCGTATCGGAGGCCCAGAGACGCTTGTCGGCGTATCGGAGGCCCAGAGACGCTTGTCGGAGTATCGGAGGCCCAGAGACGCTTGTCGGAGTATCGAAAGCCCAGAGACGCTTGTCGGAGTATCGGAGGCCCAGAGATGCTTGTCGGCGTATCGGAGGCCCAGAGACGCTTGTCGGAGTATCGGAGGCCCAGAGACGCTTGTCGGCGTATCGGAGGCCCAGAGACGCTTGTCGGAGTATCGGAGGCCCAGAGACGCTTGTCGGAGTATCGGAGGCCCAGAGACGCTTGTCGGGGTATCGGAGGCCCAGAGACGCTTGTCGGAGTCTCGAAGGCCCAGAGAAGCTTGACGGAGTATCGGAGGCCCAGAGACGCTTGTCGGGGTATCGGAGGCCCAGAGACGCTTGTCGGAGTATCGGAGGCCCAGAGACGCTTGTCGGAGTATCGGAGGCCCAGAGACGCTTGTCGGAGTATCGGAGGCCCAGAGAAGCTTGTCGGAGTATCGGAGGCCCAGAGACGCTTGTCGGAGTATCGGAGGCCCAGAGTCGATTGCCGGAGTATCGAAAGCCCAGAGACGCTTGTCGGAGTATCGGAGGCCCAGAGACGCTTGTCGGGGTATCGGAGGCCCAGAGACGCTCGTCGGAGTATCGGAGGCCCAGAGACGCTCGTCGGAGTATCGGAGGCCCAGAGACGCTTGTCGGAGTATCGGAGGCCCAGAGACGCTTGTCGGAGTATCGGAGGCCCAGAGACGCTTGTCGGAGTATCGGAGGCCCAGAGACGCTTGTCGGAGTATCGGAGGCCCAGAGTCGCTTGCCGGAGTATCGAAAGCCCAGAGACGCTTGTCGGAGTATCGGAGGCCCAGAGAAGCTTGTCGGAGTATCGGAGGCCCAGAGACGCTTGTCGGAGTATCGGAGGCCCAGAGAAGCTTGTCGGAGTATCGGAGGCCCAGAGACGCTTGTCGGAGTATCGGAGGCCCAGAGACGCTTGTCGGCGTATCGGAGGCCCAGAGACGCTTGTCGGAGTATCGGAGGCCCAGAGACGCTTGTCGGCGTATCGGAGGCCCAGAGACGCTTGTCGGAGTATCGGAGGCCCAGAGACGCTTGTCGGAGTCTCGAAGGCCCAGAGAAGCTTGTCGGAGTATCGGAGGCCCAGAGACGCTTGTCGGGGTATCGGAGGCCCAGAGACGCTTGTCGGAGTCTCGAAGGCCCAGAGAAGCTTGTCGAAGTATCGGAGGCCCAGAGACGCTTGTCGGAGTATCGGAGGCCCAGAGAAGCTTGTCGGAGTATCGGAGGCCCAGAGACGCTTGTCGGAGTATCGGAGGCCCAGAGTCGCTTGCCGGAGTATCGAAAGCCCAGAGACGCTTGTCGGAGTATCGGAGGCCCAGAGAAGCTTGTCGGAGTATCAGAGGCCCAGAGACGCTTGTCGGAGTATGGGAGGCCCAGAGAAGCTTGTCGGAGTATCGGAGGCCCAGAGACGCTTGTCGGAGTATCGGAGGCCCAGAGACGCTTGTCGGCGTATCGGAGGCCCAGAGACGCTTGTCGGAGTATCGGAGGCCCAGAGACGCTTGTCGGCGTATCGGAGGCCCAGAGACGCTTGTCGGCGTATCGGAGGCCCAGAGACGCTTGTCGGAGTATCGGAGGCCCAGAGACGCTTGTCGGAGTCTCGAAGGCCCAGAGAAGCTTGTCGGAGTATCGGAGGCCCAGAGACGCTTGTCGGGGTATCGGAGGCCCAGAGACGCTTGTCGGAGTATCGGAGGCCCAGAGACGCTTGTCGGAGTATCGGAGGCCCAGAGACGCTTGTCGGAGTATCGGAGGCCCAGAGAAGCTTGTCGGAGTATCGGAGGCCCAGAGACGCTTGTCGGAGTATCGGAGGCCCAGAGTCGCTTGCCGGAGTATCGAAAGCCCAGAGACGCTTGTCGGAGTATCGGAGGCCCAGAGGCGCTTGTCGGGGTATCGGAGGCCCAGAGACGCTCGTCGGAGTATCGGAGGCCCAGAGACGCTTGTCGGAGTATCGGAGGCCCAGAGACGCTTGTCGGAGTATCGGAGGCCCAGAGTCGCTTGCCGGAGTATCGAAAGCCCAGAGACGCTTGTCGGAGTATCGGAGGCCCAGAGAAGCTTGTCGGAGTATCGGAGGCCCAGAGAAGCTTGTCGGAGTATCGGAGGCCCAGAGACGCTTGTCGGAGTATCGAAAGCCCAGAGATGCTTGTCGGAGTATCGGAGGCCCAGAGAAGCTTGTCGGAGTATCGGAGGCCCAGAGACGCTTGTCGGAGTATCGGAGGCCCAGAGACGCTTGTCGGAGTATCGGAGGCGCAGAGACACTCGTCGGAGTATCGGAGGCCCAGAGACGCTTGTCGGATTATCGGAGGCCCAGAGACGCTTGTCGGAGTATCGGAGGCCCAGAGACGCTTGTCGGAGTATCGGAGGCCCAGAGACGCTTGTCGGAGTATCGGAGGCCCAGAGACGCTTGTCGGAGTATCGGAGGCCCAGAGACGCTTGTCGGAGTATCGGAGGCCCAGAGACGCTCGTCGGAGTATCGGAGACCCAGAGACGCTCGTCGGAGTATCGGAGACCCAGAGACGCTTGTCGGAGTATCGGAGGCCCAGAGACGCTTGTCAGAGTATCGGAGGCCCAGAGAAGCTTGTCGGAGTATCGGAGGCCCAGAGACGCTTGTCGGAGTATCGGAGGCCCAGAGACGCTTGTCGGAGTATCGGAGGCCCAGAGACGCTTGTCGGAGTATCGGAGGCCCAGAGACGCTTGTCTGAAGCTAACTTTTGCCTACCTTTTGGATTACAAATATCTGAGGAACCACTTTAAATTAGCGAAGAAAGAAGACAAAGGAGAAAGTACTTTAGGTGAGGCCTCACGTAAAACTTTAAAGTAGGGGGAGCTCCCAGGTTTAGATAAATAGAATATATATATATCTTTCATATTGTATTTGTCTGTTGATTTATATTGTACTGACATCCTACGTTGGGAATGACAGTGTGATCTCTGTAACCACCTCTTTTATATACTCACAGAAAAAGTGTTTCTGGTTAAGTATTCAGTTGTGTGGCGTACTGTTTTCCCCACCAAGTGGAGCCAGAGGATCCTGAGGGTATTATACAGGTACTTTACATTGTTTATATTGTGCTGTATTGTATTGCACCACAGCTGTGCCAAGGGGATCGAGTCAAGTTAGTGGAGTTACTCAGAAGAGTGCAGGTCCAATTCAAACTAGCAGCTCCTTCAGGGGTCAGTGCTACATATACAACCCTATATACACACAATCCTATATATATATATATATATATACAACCCTATATACACACAATCCTATATATATATACACAACCCTATATATATATATATATATATATATATATACACAATCCTATATATATATATATATATATATACAACCCTATATACACAATCCTATATACAGTGGTGTGAAAAAGTGTTTGCCCCCTTCCTCATTTCCTGTTCCTTTGCATGTTTGTCACACTTAAGTGTTTCGGAACATCAAACCAATTTAAACAATAGTCAAGGACAACACAAGTAAACACAAAATGCAATTTGTAAATGAAGGTGTTTATTATTAAAGGTGAAAAAAAATCCAAACCAACATGGCCCTGTGTGAAAAAGTGATTGCCCCCCTTGTTAAAACATACTATAACTGTGGTTGTCCACATCTGAGTTCAATTTCTCTAGCCACACCCAGGCCTGATTATTGCCACACCTGTTCACAATCAAGGCATCACTTAAATAGGAGCTGCTTGACACAGTAAGGTCCACCAGAAGATCCTTAAAAGCTACACATCATGCCGAGACCCAAAGAAATTCAGGAACAATTGAGAAAGAAAGTAATTGAGATCTATCAGTCTGGAAAGGGTTATAAAGCCATTTCCAAAGCTTTGGGAATCCAGCGAACCACAGTGAGAGCCATTATCCACAAATGGCGAAGACATGGAACAGTGGTGAACCTTCCCAGGAGTGGCCGGCCGCCCAAAATTACCCCAAGAGCGCAGCGACGACTCATCCAAGAGGTCACAAAAGACCCCACAACAACGTCCAAGGAACTGCAGGCCTCACTTGCCTCAGTTAAGGTCAGCGTTCATGCCTCCACCATCAGGAAAAGACTGGGCAAAAATGGCCTGCATGGCAGAGTTCCAAGGAGAAAACCACTGCTGAGCAAAAAGAACATCAAAGCTCGTCTCAATTTCTCCACAACACATCTTGATGATCCCCAAGACTTTTGGGACAACATTCTGTGGACCGATGAGACAAAAGTGGAACTCTTTGGAAGGTGTGTGTCCAAGTATATCTGGCGTAGAAGGAACACTGCATTTCAGAAAAAGAACATTATACCAACAGTAAAATATGGTGGTGGTAGTGTGATAGTCTGGGGCTGTTTTGCTGCTTCAGGACCTGGAAGACTTGCCGTGATAAAAGGAACTATGAATTCTGCTGTCTACCAAGAGATCCTGAAGGAGAATGTCCGACCATCTGTTCGTGTACTCAAGCTGAAACAACTTGGGTTCTGCAGCAGGACAATGATCCTAAACACACCAGCAAGTCCACCACCGAATGGCTGAAGAAAAACAAAATGAAGACTTTGGAGTGGCCTAGCCAAAGTCCTGACCTGAATCCTATTGAGATGTTGTGGTATGACCTTAAAAAGGCCGTTCATGCTCGAAAACCCTCTAATGTAACTGAATTAGGACAATTCTGCAAAGATGAGTGGGCCAAAATTCCTCCAGGACGCTGTAAAAGCCTCATTGCACGTTATCGCAAACGCTTGGTTGCAGTTGTTGCTGCTAAGGGTGGCCCAACCAGTTATTAGGTTTAGGGGGCAATCACTTTTTCACACAGGGCCATGATGGTTTGGATTTTTTTTCACCTTTAATAATAAAAAAAAACCCCAGCAGAGCCATGATCCAATTTGCTACAGCAGGGGAAAAAAATTCCTTCCTGATACCCCGAGAGGCAATCGGATTTTACCCGGATCAACTTTACCTATAAATGTCACCCAGTTATATTCTGTACATTTAGGAAAGTATCCAGACCTTTCTTATAGAAATCTACTGAGCCGACCAGATCCACCTCTGCAGGGAGTCTATTCCACATTTTCACAGCTCTTACTGTGAAGAAACCTTTCCGTATTTGGAGATGAAATCTCTTTTCCTCCAGACGTAAAGAGTGCCCCCTTGTCCTCTGTGATGACTCAACACCAAGTTCACTATATGGACCCCTTATATATTTATACATGGAGATCATATCCCCCCTTATGTATTTATACATGGAGATCATATCCCCCCCTTATTCTCCTCTTCTCAAGAGTGAATAAATTCAGTTCCTCTAATCTCTCCTCATAGCTGAGCTCCTCCATGCCTCTTATCAGTTTGGTTGCCCTTCTCTGCACTTTCTCCAGTTCCCGATATCCTTTTTGAGAACTGGAGCCCAAAACTGAACTGCATATTCCAGATGAGGTCTTCCTAATGATTTGTACAGATGATATCTCTCTCTCTGGAGTCCATCCCTCTCTTATACAAGAAAGGACTTTGCTGGCTTTGGAAACCGCAGCTTAACATTGCATGTTATTATTGAGCTTATGATCTACCAAAACCCCCAGATCCTTCTCCACTATG
This sequence comes from Lithobates sylvaticus, assembly GCA_028564925.1. Classification (NCBI taxonomy): domain Eukaryota; kingdom Metazoa; phylum Chordata; class Amphibia; order Anura; family Ranidae; genus Lithobates; species Lithobates sylvaticus. The sequence goes on along the minus strand of CM053029.1, from coordinate 601,196,870 downwards.
GATCCCCCCCAGATCCTTCTCCACTATGGATCCCCCCAGATCCTTCTCCACTATGGATCCCCCCAGATCCTTCTCCACTATGGATCCCCCCAGATCCTTCTCCACTATGGATCCCCCCAGATCCTTCTCCACTATGGATCCCCCCAGATCCTTCTCCACTATGGATCCCCCCAGATCCTTCTCCACTATGGATCCCCCCAGATCCTTCTCCACTATGGATCCCCCCAGATCCTTCTCCACTATGGATCCCCCCAGATCCTTCTCCACTATGGATCCCCCCAGATCCTTCTCCACTATGGATCCCCCCAGATCCTTCTCCACTACGGATCCCCCCAGATCCTTCTCCACTACGGATCCCCCCCAGATCCTTCTTCACTACGGATCCCCCCAGATCCTTCTCCACTACGGATCCCCCCAGATCCTTCTCCACTACGGATCCCCCCAGATCCTTCTCCACTACGGATCCCCCCAGATCCTTCTCCACTACGGATCCCCCCAGATCCTTCTCCACTACGGATCCCCCCAGATCCTTCTCCACTACGGATCCCCCCAGATCCTTCTCCACTATGGATCCCCCCAGATCCTTCTCCACTATGGATCCCCCCAGATCCTTCTCCACTATGGATCCCCCCAGATCCTTCTCCACTATGGATCCCCGCTGATCCTTCTCCACTATGGATCCCCCCAGATCCTTCTCCACTATGGATCCCCCAGATCCTTCTCCACTATGGATCCCCCCAGATCCTTCTCCACTACGGATCCCCCCAGATCCTTCTCCACTACGGATCCCCCCAGATCCTTCTCCACTACGGATCCCCCCAGATCCTTCTCCACTACGGATCCCCCCAGATCCTTCTCCACTACGGATCCCCCCAGATCCTTCTCCACTACGGATCCCCCCAGATCCTTCTCCACTATGGATCCCCCCAGATCCTTCTCCACTACGGATCCCCCCAGATCCTTCCCCACTATGGATCCCCCCAGATCCTTCTCCACTATGGATCCCCCCAGATCCTTCTCCACTACGGATCCCCCCAGATCCTTCTCCACTACGGATCCCCCCAGATCCTTCTCCACTATGGATCCCCCCAGATCCTTCTCCACTACGGATCCCCCCAGATCCTTCTCCACTACGGATCCCCCCAGATCCTTCTCCACTACGGATCCCCCCAGATCCTTCTCCACTATGGATCCCCCCAGATCCTTCTCCACTACGGATCCCCCCAGATCCTTCTCCACTATGGATCCCCCCAGATCCTTCTCACTACGGATCCCCCCAGATCCTTCTCCACTACGGATCCCCCAGATCCTTCTCCACTACGGATCCCCCCAGATCCTTCTCCACTACGGATCCCCCCAGATCCTTCTCCACTACGGATCCCCCCAGATCCTTCTCCACTACGGATCCCCCCAGATCCTTCTCCACTACGGATCCCCCCAGATCCTTCTCCACTACGGATCCCCCCAGATCCTTCTCCACTACGGATCCCCCCCCAGATCCTTCTCCACTACGGATCCCCCCAGATCCTTCTCCACTACGGATCCCCCCAGATCCTTCTCCACTACGGATCCCCCCAGATCCTTCTCCACTACGGATCCCCCCAGATCCTTCTCCACTACGGATCCCCCCAGATCCTTCTCCACTATGGATCCCCCCAGATCCTTCTCCACTATGGATCCCCCCAGATCCTTCTCCACTACGGATCCCCCCAGATCCTTCTCCACTACGGATCCCCCCAGATCCTTCTCCACTATGGATCCTCCCATATCCTTCTCCACTATGGATCCCCCCAGATCCTTCTCCACTACGGATCCCCCCAGATCCTTCTCCACTACGGATCCCCCCAGATCCTTCTCCACTACGGATCCCCCCAGATCCTTCTCCACTACGGATCCCCCCAGATCCTTCTCCACTATGGATCCCCCCAGATCCTTCTCCACTATGGATCCCCCCAGATCCTTCTCCACTATGGATCCCCCCAGATCCTTCTCCACTACGGATCCCCCCAGATCCTTCTCCACTACGGATCCCCCCAGATCCTTCTCCACTATGGATCCCCCCAGATCCTTCTCCACTATGGATCCCCCCAGATCCTTCTCCACTATGGATCCCCCCAGATCCTTCTCCACTATGGATCCCCCCAGATCCTTCTCCACTACGGATCCCCCCAGATCCTTCTCCACTACGGATCCCCCCAGATCCTTCTCCACTACGGATCCCCCCAGATCCTTCTCCACTACGGATCCCCCCAGATCCTTCTCCACTATGGATCCCCCCAGATCCTTCTCCACTATGGATCCCCCCAGATCCTTCTCCACTACGGATCCCCCCAGATCCTTCTCCACTATGGATCCCCCCAGATCCTTCTCCACTACGGATCCCCCCAGATCCTTCTCCACTACGGATCCCCCCAGATCCTTCTCCACTACGGATCCCCCCACAGATCCTTCTCCACTACGGATCCCCCCAGATCCTTCTCCACTACGGATCCCCCCAGATCCTTCTCCACTACGGATCCCCCCAGATCCTTCTCCACTACGGATCCCCCCAGATCCTTCTCCACTACGGATCCCCCCAGATCCTTCTCCACTACGGATCCCCCCAGATCCTTCTCCACTACGGATCCCCCCCAGATCCTTCTCCACTACGGATCCCCCCAGATCCTTCTCCACTACGGATCCCCCCAGATCCTTCTCCACTACGGATCCCCCCAGATCCTTCTCCACTACGGATCCCCCCAGATCCTTCTCCACTACGGATCCCCCCAGATCCTTCTCCACTACGGATCCCCCCAGAGCCTTCTCCACTACGGATCCCCCCAGATCCTTCTCCACTCTGGATCCCCCCAGATCCTTCTCCACTATGGATCCCCCCAGATCCTTCTCCACTATGGATCCCCCCCAGATCCTTCTCCACTATGGATCCCCCCAGATCCTTCTCCACTATGGATCCTCCCATATCCTTCTCCACTATGTATCCCCCCAGATCCTTCTCCACTATGGATCCCCCCAGATCCTTCTCCACTACGGATCCCCCCAGATCCTTCTCCACTACGGATCCCCCCAGATCCTTCTCCACTATGGATCCCCCCAGCTCCTTCTCCACTATGGATCCCCCCAGATCCTTCTCCACTACGGATCCCCCCAGATCCTTCTCCACTACGGATCCCCCCAGATCCTTCTCCACTACGGATCCCCTCCAGATCCTTCTCCACTATGGATCCCCCCAGATCCTTCTCCACTACGGATCCCCCCAGATCCTTCTCCACTACGGATCCCCCGATCCTTCTCCACTACGGATCCCCCCAGATCCTTCTCCACTACGGATCCCCCGATCCTTCTCCACTATGGATCCCCCCAGATCCTTCTCCACTATGGATCCCCCCCAGATCCTTCTCCACTATGGATCCCCTGATTATTCTCCACTACGGATCCCCCCAGATCCTTCTCCACTACGGATCCCCCCAGATCCTTCTACACTATGGATCCCCCCCAGATCCTTCTCCACTATGGATCCCCCCAGATCCTTCTCCACTATGGATCCCCCAGATCCTTCTCCACTATGGATCCCCCCAGATCCTTCTCCACTATGGATCCCCCCCAGATCCTTCTCCACTATGGATCCCCCCAGATCCTTCTCCACTATGGACCCCCCAGATCCTTCTCCACTATGGATCCCCCCAGATCCTTCTCCACTATGGATCCCCCCAGATCCTTCTCCACTATGGATCCCCCAGATCCTTCTCCACTACGGATCCCCCCAGATCCTTCTCCACTACGGATCCCCCAGATCCTTCTCCACTACGGATCCCCCCAGATCCTTCTCCACTACGGATCCCCCCAGATCCTTCTCCACTACGGATCCCCTACAGATCCTTCTCCACTACGGATCCCCCCAGATCCTTCTCCACTATGGATCCCCCCAGATCCTTCTCCACTATGGATCCCCCAGATCCTTCTCCACTATGGATCCCCCCAGATCCTTCTCCACTATGGATCCCCCCAGATCCTTCTCCACTATGGATCCCCCCAGATCCTTCTCCACTACGGATCCCCCCCCCCCCAGATCCTTCTCCACTACGGATCCCCTCCAGATCCTTCTCCACTATGGATCCCCCCAGATCCTTCTCCACTACGGATCCCCTCCAGATCCTTCTCCACTATGGATCCCCCCAGATCCTTCTCCACTACGGATCCCCCCAGATCCTTCTCCACTACGGATCCCCCGATCCTTCTCCACTACGGATCCCCCCAGATCCTTCTCCACTATGGATCCCCCAGATCCTTCACCACTATGGATCCCCCCAGATCCTTCTCCCCTATGGATTCCCCCAGATCCTTCTCCACTATGGATCCCCCCAGATCCTTCTCCACTATGGATCCCCCCAGATCCTTCTCCACTATGGATCCCCCCAGATCCTTCTCCACTATGGATCCCCCCAGATCCTTCTCCACTATGGATCCCCCCAGATCCTTTCCACTACGGATCCCCCCAGATCCTTCTCCACTACGGATCCCCTCCAGATCCTTCTCCACTATGGATCCTCCCATATCCTTCTCCACTATGGATCCCCCCATATCCTTCTCCATTATGGATCCCCCAGATCTTTCTTCACTATGTATCCCCCCAGATCCTTCTCCACTATGGATCCTCCCATATCCTTCTCCACTATGGATCCCCCCAGATCCTTCTCCACTATGGATCCTCCCATATCCTTCTCCACTATGGATCCCCCCAGATCCTTCTCCACTATGGATCCTCCCATATCCTTCTCCACTATGGATCCCCCCAGATCCTTCTCCACTATGGATCCTCCCAGATCCTTCTCCACTACGGATCCCCCCAGATCCTTCTCCACTACGGATCCCCCCAGATCCTTCTCCACTACGGATCCCCCCATATCCTTCTCCACTATGGATCCCCCCAGATCCTTCTCCACTATGGATCCCCCCAGATCCTTCTCCACTACGGATCCCCCCAGATCCTTCTCCACTACGGATCCCCCCAGATCCTTCTCCACTACGGATCCCCCAGATCCTTCTCCACTACGGATCCCCCCAGATCCTTCTCCACTATGGATCCCCCCAGATCCTTCTCCACTACGGATCCCCCCAGATCCTTCTCCACTATGGATCCCCCCAGATCCTTCTCCACTACGGATCCCCCCAGATCCTTCTCCACTACGGATCCCCCGATCCTTCTCCACTACGGATCCCCCCAGATCCTTCTCCACTATGGATCCCCCCAGATCCTTCTCCACTATGGATCCCCCCAGATCCTTCTCCACTATGGATCCCCCCAGATCCTTCTCCACTATGGATCCCCCCAGATCCTTCTCCACTATGGATCCCCCCCAGATCCTTCTCCACTATGGATCCCCCCAGATCCTTCTCCACTATGGATCCCCCCAGATCCTTCTCCACTATGGATCCCCCCAGATCCTTCTCCCCTACGGATCCCCCCAGATCCTTCTCCACTACGGATCCCCCCAGATCCTTCTCCACTACGGATCCCCCCAGATCCTTCTCCACTATGGATCCTCCCATATCCTTCTCCACTATGGATCCCCCCATATCCTTCTCCACTATGGATCCCCCAGATCCTTCTCCACTGTGGATCCCCCAGATCCTTCTCCACCACTGATCCCCCCAGATCCTTCTCCACTACGGATCCCCCCAGATCCTTCTCCACTACGGATCCCCTACAGATCCTTCTTTACTATGGATCCCCCAGATCCTTCTCCACTATGGATCCCCCAGATCCTTCTCCACTATGGATCCCCCCAGATCCTTCTCCACTATGGATCCCCCAGATCCTTCTCCACTATGGATCCCCCCAGATCCTTCTCCACTATGGATCCTCCCATATCCTTCTCCACTACGGATCCCCCAGATCCTTCTCCACTACGGATCCCCCCCAGATCCTTCTCCACTACGGATCCCCTCCAGATCCTTCTCCACTATGGATCCCCCCAGATCCTTCTCCACTATGGATCCCCCCAGATCCTTCTCCACTATGGATCCCCCCAGATCCTTCTCCACTATGGATCCTCCCATATCCTTCTCCACTATGGATCCCCCCAGATCCTTCTCCACTATGGATCCCCCCAGATCCTTCTCCACTATGGATCCTCCCATATCCTTCTCCACTACGGATCCCCCCATATCCTTCTCCACTATGGATCCCCCCAGATCCTTCTCCACTACGGATCCCCCCAGATCCTTCTCCACTACGGATCCCCCAGATCCTTCTCCACTACGGATCCCCCAGATCCTTCTCCACCACGGATCCCCCCAGATCCTTCTCCACTACGGATCCCCCCAGATCCTTCTCCACTATGGATCCCCCCCAGATCCTTCTCCACTATGGATCCCCCCAGATCCTTCTCCACTATGGATCCCCCCAGATCCTTCTCCACTACGGATCCCCCCAGATCCTTCTCCACTACGGATCCCCCCCAGATCCTTCTCCACTATGGATCCCCCCAGATCCTTCTCCACTATGGATCCCCCAGATCCTTCTCCACTATGGATCCCCCAGATCTTTCTTCACTATGGATCCCCCCAGATCCTTCACCACTACGGATTCCCCCAGATCCTTCTCCACTATGGATCCTCCCAGATCCTTCTCCACCACGGATCCCCCCAGATCCTTCTCCACTATGGATCCTCCCAGATCCTTCTCCACTACGGATCCCCCCAGATCCTTCTCCACTATGGATCCCCCCAGATCCTTCTCCACTATGGATCCCCCCAGATCCTTCTCCACTATGGATCCTCCCAGATCCTTCTCCACTATGGATCCCCCCAGATCCTTCTCCACTACGGATCCCCCCAGATCCTTCTCCACTATGGATCCCCCCAGATCCTTCTCCACTATGGATCCCCCCAGATCCTTCTCCACTATGGATCCTCCCAGATCCTTCTCCACTATGGATCCTCCCAGATCTTTCTCCACTACGGATCCCCCCAGATCCTTCTCCACTATGGATCCCCCCAGATCCTTCTCCACTACGGATCCCCCCAGATCCTTCTCCACTATGGATCCCCCCAGATCCTTCTCCACTATGGATCCCCCCAGATCCTTCTCCACTACGGATCCCCCCAGATCCTTCTCCACTATGGATCCCCCCAGATCCTTCTCCACTATGGATCCCCCCCCAGATCCTTCTCCACTATGGATCCCCCAGATCCTTCTCCACTACGGATCCCCCCAGATCCTTCTCCACTACGGATCCCCTCCAGATCCTTCTCCACTACGTATCCCCCCAGATCCTTCTCCACTATGGATCCCCCCAGATCCTTCTCCACTACGGATCCCCCCAGATCCTTCTCCACTACGGATCCCCCCAGATCCTTCTCCACTACGGATCCCCCCAGATCCTTCTCCACTACGGATCCCCCCAGATCCTTCTCCACTATGGACCCCCCAGATCCTTCTCCACTACGGATCCCCCAGATCCTTCTCCACTATGGATCCCCCCAGATCCTTCTCCACTATGGATCCCCCCAGATCCTTCTCCACTATGGATCCCCCCAGATCCTTCTCCACTATGGATCCCCCAGATCCTTCTCCACTATGGATCCCCCCAGATCCTTCTCCACTATGGATCCTCCCATATCCTTCTCCACTATGGATCCCCCCAGATCCTTCTCCACTATGGATCCCCCCAGATCCTTCTCCACTATGGATCCTCCCATATCCTTCTCCACTATGGATCCCCCCAGATCCTTCTCCACTATGGATCCCCCCAGATCCTTCTCCACTATGGATCCTCCCAGATCCTTCTCCACCACGGATCCCCCCAGATCCTTCTCCACTACGGATCCCCCAGATCCTTCTCCACTACGGATCCCCCCAGATCCTTCTCCACTACGGATCCCCCCAGATCCTTCTCCACTACGGATCCCCCCATATCCTTCTCCACTACGGATCCCCCCAGATCCTTCTCCACTATGGATCCCCCCAGATCCTTCTCCACTATGGATCCCCCCAGATCCTTCTCCACTACGGATCCCCTCCAGATCCTTCTCCACTATGGATCCCCCCAGATCCTTCTCCACTATGGATCCCCCAGATCCTTCTCCACTATGGATCCCCCAGATCTTTCTTCACTATGGATCCCCCCAGATCCTTCACCACTACGGATCCCCCCAGATCCTTCTCCACTATGGATCCTCCCCCAGATCCTTCTCCACTACGGATCCCCCCAGATCCTTCTCCACTATGGATCCCCCCAGATCCTTCTCCACTACGGATCCCCCAGATCCTTCTCCACTATGGATCCCCCCAGATCCTTCTCCACTAAGGATCCCCCCAGATCCTTCTCCACTATGGATCCCCCCAGATCCTTCTCCACTACGGATCCCCCCAGATCCTTCTCCACTACGGATCCCCCCAGAGCCTTCTCCACTATGGATCCCCCCAGATCCTTCTCCACTATGGATCCCCCCAGATCCTTCTCCACTATGGATCCCCCCCAGATCCTTCTCCACTATGGATCCCCCCCAGATCCTTCTCCACTATGGATCCCCCCAGATCCTTCTCCACTATGGATCCTCCCATATCCTTCTCCACTACGTATCCCCCCAGATCCTTCTCCACTATGGATCCCCCCAGATCCTTCTCCACTACGGATCCCCCCAGATCCTTCTCCACTACGGATCCCCCCAGATCCTTCTCCACTATGGATCCCCCCATATCCTTCTCCACTATGGATCCCCCAGATCCTTCTCCACTATGGATCCCCCCAGATCCTTCTCCACTACGGATCCCCCCAGATCCTTCTCCACTACGGATCCCCTCCAGATCCTTCTCCACTATGGATCCCCCCAGATCCTTCTCCACTATGGATCCCCCCAGATCCTTCTCCACTATGGATCCCCCAGATCCTTCTCCACTACGGATCCCCCCAGATCCTTCTCCACTACGGATCCCCCGATCCTTCTCCACTATGGATCCCCCCCAGATCCTTCTCCACTATGGATCCCCCCCAGATCCTTCTCCAATATGGATCCCCTGATTATTCTCCACTACGGATCCCCCCAGATCCTTCTCCACTACGGATCCCCCCCAGATCCTTCTACACTATGGATCCCCCCAGATCCTTCTCCACTATGAATCCCCCCAGATCCTTCTCCACTATGGATCCCCCAGATCCTTCTCCACTATGGATCCCCCCCAGATCCTTCTCCACTACGGATCCCCCCAGATCCTTCTCCACTATAGATCCCCCCAGATCCTTCTCCACTATGGATCCCCCCCAGATCCTTCTCCACTATGGATCCCCCAGATCCTTCTCCACTATGGATCCCCCCAGATCCTTCTCCACTATGGATCCCCCAGATCCTTCTCCACTACGGATCCCCCCAGATCCTTCTCCACTACGGATCCCCCAGATCCTTCTCCCCACGGATCCCCCCAGATCCTTCTCCACTACGGATCCCCCCAGATCCTTCTCCACTACGGATCCCCTACAGATCCTTCTTTACTATGGATCCCCCAGATCCTTCTCCACTATGGATCCCCCAGATCCTTCTCCACTATGGACTCTCCCCAGATCTTTCTTCACTATGGATCCCCCCATATCCTTCTCCACTATGGATCCCCCCAGATCCTTCTCCACTATGGATCCCCCCAGATCCTTCTCCACTACGGATCCCCCCCAGATCCTTCTCCACTACGGATCCCCTCCAGATCCTTCTCCACTATGGATCCCCCCAGATCCTTCTCCACTACGGATCCCCTCCAGATCCTTCTCCACTATGGATCCCCCCAGATCCTTCTCCACTACGGATCCCCCCAGATCCTTCTCCACTATGGATCCCCCAGATCCTTCTCCACTACGGATCCCCCCAGATCCTTCTCCACTATGGATCCCCCAGATCCTTCTCCACTATGGATCCCCCAGATCCTTCTCCACTATGGATCCCCCCAGATCCTTCTCCACTATGGATCCCCCCAGATCCTTCTCCACTATGGATCCCCCCAGATCCTTCTCCACTATGGATCCCCCCAGATCCTTCTCCACTATGGATCCCCCCAGATCCTTCTCCACTATGGATCCCCCAGATCCTTCTCCACTATGGATCCCCCCAGATCCTTCTCCACTACGGATCCCCCCAGATCCTTCTCCACTATGGATCCTCCCATATCCTTCTCCACTATGGATCCCCCCATATCCTTCTCCATTATGGATCCCCCAGATCTTTCTTCACTATGTATCCCCCCAGATCCTTCTCCACTATGGATCCTCCCATATCCTTCTCCACTATGGATCCCCCCAGATCCTTCTCCACTATGGATCCTCCCATATCCTTCTCCACTATGGATCCCCCCAGATCCTTCTCCACTATGGATCCTCCCATATCCTTCTCCACTATGGATCCCCCCAGATCCTTCTCCACTATGGATCCTCCCAGATCCTTCTCCACTACGGATCCCCCCAGATCCTTCTCCACTACGGATCCCCCCAGATCCTTCTCCACTATGGATCCCCCCATATCCTTCTCCACTATGGATCCCCCCAGATCCTTCTCCACTATGGATCCCCCAGATCCTTCTCCACTACGGATCCCCCCCCAGATCCTTCTCCACTACGGATCCCCTCCAGATCCTTCTCCACTATGGATCCCCCCAGATCCTTCTCCACTACGGATCCCCTCCAGATCCTTCTCCACTATGGATCCCCCCAGATCCTTCTCCACTACGGATCCCCCCAGATCCTTCTCCACTATGGATCCCCCGATCCTTCTCCACTACGGATCCCCCAGATCCTTCTCCACTACGGATCCCCCCGATCCTTCTCCACTATGGATCCCCCCAGATCCTTCTCCACTATGGATCCCCCCAGATCCTTCTCCAATATGGATCCCCTGATTATTCTCCACTACGGATCCCCCCAGATCCTTCTCCACTATGGATCCCCCCCAGATCCTTCTCCACTATGGATCCCCCCAGATCCTTCTCCACTATGGATCCCCCAGATCCTTCTCCACTATGGATCCCCCCAGATTCTTCTCCACTATGGATCCCCCCAGATCCTTCTCCACTATGGATCCCCCCCAGATCCTTCTCCACTATGGATCCCCCAGATCCTTCACCACTATGGACCCCCCAGATCCTTCTCCACTATGGATCCTCCAGATCCTTCACCACTATGGATCCCCCCAGATCCTTCTCCCCTATGGATTCCTCCAGATCCTTCTCCACTATGGATCCCCCCAGATCCTTCTCCACTATGGATCCCCCCAGATCCTTCTCCACTATGGATCCCCCAGATCCTTCTCCACTATGGATCCCCCAGATCCTTTTCCCCTATGGATCCCCCCAGATCCTTCTCCACTACGGATCCCCCCAGATCCTTCTCCACTATGGATCCCCCAGATCCTTCTCCACTATGGATCCTCCCATATCCTTCTCCACTATGGATCCCCCCATATCCTTCTCCACTATGGATCCCCCCAGATCCTTCTCCACTGTGGATCCCCCAGATCCTTCTCCACCACTGATCCCCCCAGATCCTTCTCCACTACGGATCCCCCCAGATCCTTCTCCACTACGGATCCCCTACAGATCCTTCTTTACTATGGATCCCCCAGATCCTTCTCCACTATGGATCCCCAAGATCCTTCTCCACTATGGACTCTCCCCAGATCCTTCTCCACTATGGATCCCCCAGATCTTTCTTCACTATGGATCCCCCCAGATCCTTCTCCACTATGGATCCTCCCATATCCTTCTCCACTATGGATCCCCCAGATCCTTCTCCACTACGGATCCCCCCCAGATCCTTCTCCACTACGGATCCCCTCCAGATCCTTCTCCACTATGGATCCCCCCAGATCCTTCTCCACTATGGATCCCCCAGATCCTTCTCCACTATGGATCCCCCCAGATCCTTCTCCACTATGGATCCTCCCATATCCTTCTCCACTATGGATCCCCCCAGATCCTTCTCCACTATGGATCCCCCCAGATCCTTCTCCACTATGGATCCTCCCATATCCTTCTCCACTATGGATCCCCCCATATCCTTCTCCACTATGGATCCCCCCAGATCCTTCTCCACTATGGATCCTCCCAGATCCTTCTCCACCACGGATCCCCCCAGATCCTTCTCCACTACGGATCCCCCAGATCCTTCTCCACCACGGATCCCCCCAGATCCTTCTCCACTACGGATCCCCCCAGATCCTTCTCCACTATGGATCCCCCCATATCCTTCTCCACTATGGATCCCCCCAGATCCTTCTCCACTATGGATCCCCCCAGATCCCTCTCCACTACGGATCCCCCCCAGATCCTTCTCCACTACGGATCCCCCCAGATCCTTCTCCACTATGGATCCCCCAGATCCTTCTCCACTATGGATCCCCCAGATCCTTCTCCACTATGGATCCCCCAGATCTTTCTTCACTATGGATCCCCCCAGATCCTTCACCACTACGGATTCCCCCAGATCCTTCTCCACTATGGATCCCCCAGATCCTTCTCCACACGGATCCCCCCAGATCCTTCTCCACTATGGATCCTCCCAGATCCTTCTCCACTACGGATCCCCCCAGATCCTTCTCCACTAGGGATCCCCCCAGATCCTTCTCCACTATGAATCCCCCCAGATCCTTCTCCACTATGGATCCTCCCAGATCCTTCTCCACTATGGATCCTCCCAGATCTTTCTCCACTACGGATCCCCCCAGATCCTTCTCCACTACGGATCCCCCAGATCCTTCTCCACTATGGATCCCCCCAGATCCTTCTCCACTATGGATCCCCCAGATCCTTCTCCACTACGGATCCCCCCAGATCCTTCTCCACTACGGATCCCCCCAGATCCTTCTCCACTACGGATCCCCCCAGATCCTTCTCCACTATGGACTCTCCCCAGATCCTTCTCCACTATGGATCCCCCAGATCTTTCTTCACTATGGATCCCCCCAGATCCTTCTCCACTATGGATCCCCCCAGATCCTTCTCCACTATGGATCCTCCCATATCCTTCTCCGCTACGGATCCCCCCATATCCTTCTCCACTATGGATCCTCCCCCAGATCCTTCTCCACTATGGATCCCCCCATATCCTTCTCCACTACGGATCCCCCCCCAGATCCTTCTCCACTACGGATCCCCCCCCCCCAGATCCTTCTCCACTATGGATCCCCCCAGATCCTTCTCCACTATGGACTCCCCCAGATCCTTCTCCACTACGGATCCCCCAGATCCTTCTCCACTATGGATCCTCCCAGATCCTTCTCCACCACGGATCCCCCCAGATCCTTCTCCACTACGGATCCCCCCAGATCCTTCTCCACTATGGATCCCCCAGATCCCTCTCCACTATGGATCCCCCCAGATCCTTCTCCACTACGGATCCCCTCCAGATCCTTCTCCACTACGGATCCCCTCCAGATCCTTCTCCACTATGGATCCCCCCAGATCCTTCTCCACTATGGATCCCCCAGATCCTTCTCCACTATGGATCCCCCAGATCTTTCTTCACTATGGATCCCCCCAGATCCTTCACCACTACGGATCCCCCCAGATCCTTCTCCACTATGGATCCTCCCAGATCCTTCTCCACCACGGATCCCCCCAGATCCTTCTCCACTATGGATCCTCCCAGATCCTTCTCCACTACGGATCCCTCCAGATCCTTCTCCACTATGGATCCCCCCAGATCCTTCTCCACTATGGATCCCCCCAGATCCTTCTCCACTATGGATCCTCCCAGATCCTTCTCCACTACGGATCCCCCCAGATCCTTCTCCACTACGGATCCCCTACAGATCCTTCTCCACTATGGATCCCCCCAGATCCTTCTCCACTATGGATCCCCCAGATCCTTCTCCACTACGGATCCCCCCAGATCCTTCTCCACTATGGATCCCCCCAGATCCTTCTCCACTATGGATCCCCCCCCAGATCCTTCTCCACTACGGATCCCCCCAGATCCTTCTCCACTATGGACTCTCCCCAGATCCTTCTCCACTATGAATCCCCCAGATCTTTCTTTACTATGGACCCCCCCAGATCCTTCTCCACTATGGATCCCCCCAGATCCTTCTCCACTATGAATCCCCCAGATCTTTCTCCACTATGGATCCTCCCATATCCTTCTCCACTATGGATCCCCCCCATATCCTTCTCCACTATGGATCCTCCCATATCCTTCTCCACTATGGATCCCCCCCATATCCTTCTCCACTATGGATCCCCCCCCCCAGATCCTTCTCCACTACGGATCCCCCCCAGATCCTTCTCCACTATGGACTCCCCCAGATCCTTCTCCACTACGGATCCCCCAGATCCTTCTCCACTATTGATCCTCCCAGATCCTTCTCCACTACGGATCCCCCAGATCCTTCTCCACTATTGATCCTCCCAGATCCTTCTCCACCACGGATCCCCCCAGATCCTTCTCCACTACGGATCCCCCCAGATCCTTCTCCACTACGGATCCTCCCAGATCCTTCACTATGGATCCCCCCAGATCCTTCTCCACTATGGATCCCCCCAGATCCTTCTCCACTATGGATCCCCCCAGATCCTTCTCCACTATGGATCCCCCAAATCCTTCTCCACTATGGATCCCCCAGATCCTTCTCCCCATGGATCCCCCCAGATCCTTCTCCCCCATGGATCCCCCCAGATCCTTCTCCCCCATGGATCCCCCCAGATCCTTCTCCACTACGGATCCCCCCAGATCCTTCTCCACTATGAATCCCCCCCAGATCCTTCTCCACCACGGATCCCCCCAGATCCTTCTCCACTACGGATCCCCCCAGATCCTTCTCCACTACGGATCCCCCAATCCTTCTCCCACAGATTTTCCGGGATTCTGCCCGGAACAGAACAGATTTTTGGGGATTCTGCCCGGAACAGAACAGATTTTTGGGGATTCTGCCCGGGACGGCCCCAGCTCGGGTCTGGAATCTGTGAATGTCCCAGGAAAATCGTGACTGTTGGCAGCCATGCTCTTGGTCGCCTCTCTGACCAGTTTCCTCCAGTTTGGAGTGAAGTCCTGATCCAGGGAGGGTCTGTGTTGTACCAAATTCCTTCCACTTCTTTTTATTATTATTATACAGAATTTTTTATTGCGCCAACAGTTTACACAGCGCTTGAAGGCAGTCATTACATTACAATTTGGTACAAGAGGAATCTGAGGGTCCTGATCCTGAGAGCTTACAATCTAGGAGGGAGGGTCAATTGATATAAAAGATAATAGCTGTGGGGGATGGGCTGATGGAGAAAGTAAAAACACAGTGTATTAGTTATAAGCAGGATAGGCTTCTTTAAAGAGAAAGGTTTGTGCCTGTCCACGACTTTACCCCTGAGATCCCGGTGACAGCGCCACCCATAGGTGATTGTTTGCTTCAGTTGCACTACCAGGGACTGAAATGCTCCAGGAAAGCTCTTTTCATGCTGAGATCATCACAATGACCGCAGCTGATCACAGGTGAAAGTCACATGGCTTTGTGTGCCATTGAGAAGGTGATTAGCAACACCTGATTGAGTTTACAAGTCTTTTTTAGGAGGGAGATCCTTTTTCAAAATCAGTGATTCTGTCTCTCTGATATGTTGGTGTTCTCTCTTTCACTTGGATGGTATAAGTTGCACGGAGTAAATACAGCTGGATAAAACAAAAATGGTCTCTGTCTTCATTTCAGGCTGCAAAGCAACAAAATGGGATTATTTTAAAGGCAGGGGATTCTTTTCTATACCCGTTATACAGGGCCGTCTTTAAGGCAGGGCAAAAGGGGCAGCTGCCCTGGGATCTGTCATTGTTTGTGGACCCAAAGCAGCTGCCTCATACTTGCCAACTATCCCAGTTTAAATTCCCTTGTCCCTTGACGTTTTAGTCCTGTGCTGTGTCCTGATATCTCAGTATGAAGTTCTGTTACTAATGCTGCCCAGCTCTACCCTATTGTTGTGTACAGGTGACTCACCTGCAGACCTCGTGTTTAATAACCGGCATTGATATGTAAATAGTGCCACCATTAATATGATAATAGTGTTGGACTGTCTGCATTGATATGTAAATAGAGGCAGCATTCATACGTATATCATGCCTCTCTGAGTACAGTCTAGCAACCAATCAGTGAGCGTTACTAAAGTGCAGTAACCTCTAGCAACCAATCACACATTTTTTCACACCATTAATTCCTAACGTCTGTACATTTTTGTTTTTTACCCATATGCAATTTTTATTTTTATAATTATGTGGTCTAGTCTCTCTATTTTTATTCTTTGATTACATATGTTTTTAATTTATTATGTACAATATCGCCATCTCCGTGTCTCTCTTTGTTGATGACTGATTACACGCCCTGTCCTGGCCACTCCCCCCCTTCCCAATAGTATATACATCACCATGACTACTGTCTATCACTAAGCTTGAGGAAGGAGCGCGGCCGTTACGTTAACACGGCCCGTACGCTCACGAAACGCGTCGCTTGCCAGTGACGTCATTCCGGTGTGCCTGGAACCTACTGCGGACCAAGCCTCGCTCTGAGAACTTTCTCCACCGCAGCCGGCTTTTCCATCTCAGCGGTGTACTGAGACCACAACCCCAGGAGGACTCCACCCAGGACCGAAACGGAGAGCGACCCGAAGACATTAGATGGACACACATAACATGCCTGAAACAACTTTATGTGAGTTGCCAAAACACGTTGTAAATAAATTACCCTGTTTAAAACTACTGACCCCGAGGCGCCCCTCTCTTTGTCTGCCCGGGGTCCAATCACAGTAAAGACGGCCGTTATCGATGTTTTCAGCGTGAATTGTTGGGCGGGGCCAGTTTGTCTTTTTCGCAGGCTGGCTGGTCAGTGTGCTGGGAAATGTTTTATTGGAGTCGTCTTTTCACTCACAGTGTAAGTTAAGGCAGAAAAATGAACCTTTTGTCTTGATTTTCCTCTAGAAAAGGGCCGTGTACTTCCTGGTATGTGAGGTGCCTAGGCACTCCCCTACCTTCAGCCTCATAGCTGTATATCTGCAGTGTGAGATCTAAGGCACTGCAGGTCTCGGAGGGAGATCTGGTGATGTCATCACTGTGCTGCTCACTGTTTACCTTCCTGGAGGCTCTGACATGAGGAAGCAAAGCCCCGCCTCTTCCAAGATGGCCGCCTCCACACAGAACAGGGCATGGGAGTCAGTGATGGGAAAAGATCAGCTCCAGGGAGTTTTTGGACACAACTTCAACAGTTCAGTTCATATTTAAACCATCAGCAAAGCACAAGAAGAAAATCTAAACGCCACCAAACTCATTTTGCCTTTTGGATGGAGTAAGGGGCCGTTTTCCTATCCATGTCCCTCAATAGAGATTTCTCTTCACTTCCTGTCTCTGAGACACAACAGGAAATGGGAAGAAATCTCTCCACAATGAGGGAAATCCTCACCATGAAGTGATAACTCCAATGTTTGGATTCTTTTCTTCCTTTCAGTTCCTGTGAGAGTTTTTACCTTAGACAGGGAGAGCGGGTGAATCTCCCGGATGGGGGCAGGGACGGCAATAGTCACTTGATAGAGTTGCTGACCCTTCCCCCACTCCATCCAAAACGAAAAAAAGGGTAGGCTTCAGATATACGATAAAGTATTGGAGGGGGTATCCCAGGGGTATTGGAGTAGAAGGTGAAGTGTAGTATCTGTTCTTATCAGTGTCCAGTAGGGGCGCTGTGCTGTCATTCTGGCCTGACCTGATCTGGAGTGGCTGGCTATGTACCCCGGCTGGAGGGAAGGTGAGTACCGGCTGGAACGGGAAAACTAGCCCAGTTCCTCCTGATTGGATCTACCCTGTCTGGCCATTGGTTGGGAAGGCAGAGAGTCTGCGGGGTCTGTGCCCCCTGGGAGTGGTCCCCTCAGGGGTGCTCTTAGTAACACTTGGGTGGGGGACCCCACGGTGTGAACTGGCACATGGTCACCAAAGCTTTTTTGCACTACGCCTCTATGGGCGAGGTCTTCTGGCTAAGTCCGGGGCAACTATTGACTTCCAGGCCATAGGCCCCGCCCAGTGCCCATCACACGCCCACTTATTTATTTCCTTCCACTGTTTGTCACTCTTTTTCTGTGTACAAACGATCGGAATTTCAGCCAGCAAAAGACAGATGAGAGCTTTTCGTCGGAAAATGCGACCGTGTGTACGCTCCATCGGACTTTTGCTGGCTAAATTTCCGGCAGCAAAAGTTTGAGAGCAGGTTCTCAATTTTTTGGTCGGAAAAAGTTCCGATCGCAAATTTTGATCGTCTGTAGCAATTCCGACGCGCAAAATTCCTACGCATGCTCGGAAACATTGAAGTTCATTTTCTCGGCTGGTCGTTGTGTTGTACATCACCGCGTTCTTGGCGGTGGAAAGTTCAGAGAACGTTTGTGACCCGTTTGTGATGCGAGACAAGCGTGAGCGGAATTCCATCGGAAAAAACATCCAAGTTTTTTCTGACGGAAAATCGGCCTCATGTGTTCGGGGCATTTGACTTTTCTCCCCGATGGAGGGGGGTGTGAGTCCTTCTGACCTCCAGGGGGAGGCTGTATGGTTTCTGGTTCCTTCCTCCTCTGCCCTTTTTGGTTGGTTGGCTGGTGGGGGGCACCGCCCCTTTTTCGGGAGACCCCTCGCAGTAGTATTTGATGGTCGGCTTTGGCTGCCCTAGAAGAATGGGGTCTACCAGGCCTTCTGGCTAGGCAGACAATTGGAACCCTTTGTCCATGTCAGGAGCCTTGTGCCCCGGGGGGATCAGGGAGAGGTCCTATCCCTTCGGGGGGGGGGAGGGGCTGGACAAAGTACACCCTTATGTACACTTTGTAGTGTGCGTTTCACTGGCGCGTTTTTTGTTCGCTAAGCCGGGGTTCACTCTTATGTGATTGTAGACATCGCATGTGATTCGCACCGCATTCCTGTGCCATGAAAATTCAGCCATACAGTTTATAAGGTGGAAATCGCATCGCATTCGCATCAAAATAGTGCAGGATCCTTTTTTTTTACTGGAATTCGATCGCATGGACCCATGCAATCCGATTCCACAGTTCGCACTGCATTATGCGGACCGATTTGGGGGTGTCATTGACTTTATATTGACACCCTTAGCGGTTCGGAGGGTGTAGTGTGAACTGAATGCGATTCTGATGCGGTGGGTAATCTGCCCAGGAATCGCTGTGGTTCCCGCACTCGAGTGAAACGAGTCTTAATGGTTTTTTCCATTTCTAGTTTTTTGTAGCACCGCAGATTAAAAAAAACAAAAAAGTATTGGAGGGGGAACTGAACTCTGAAGATCCGAGCGTATTACCTGAGGAAGAACAAGGAAGCAGCGAAATTCGCAACACCCGCCCCTCCCCCATCGCTACGCATCTTTCACTTTCACCATCAAGCTGCGCACAAGCGGGGGTTGGGGTTGGTGACTTTTGGAAATATTTTTTCCCAAATCTGAAGATTGTTCGGTGGAGGGAGTTCCTGCCCTGGCGCACGCCCACCATCCAGGAATACGGCCTCACCGGTCATACGCCGTGGTTTGGACGTCATTACGCAACCGGAAGTGCAGTGAGACTGGCGTTTTACAGCGCCTTTTCGATTCCTTGCTTATTTTAATTCTTTATTGTGTAAGGGCACACTTTTATTAAATAAATTATTTTATCTAATTTGAAATACTACACTATGGGAGTCTCTTTTGCCCTCCATCCCCTTTCTCTTCTTGATGAGTCTTTATAGCGTACGGGATCGTTAGGCTGGGGCATTCTAGGACCATAGCCCACCGCGTGGAGAAGTACATTGCAGGCTTATGGAGGAGACTACTCATACATTTGCAGATATAAAGACATTTGGAGGTGAGAGTTCTGGGAGCATAGCCTAGGATTGTTGTTTTGCCTTATTATAGCCTAGGATTGTTGTTTTGCCTTATTATAGTCTAGGATTGTTGTTTTGCCTTATTATAGCCTAGGATTGTTGTTTTGCCTTATTATAGCCTAGGATTGTTGTTTTGCCTTATTACTGCTCATCCCTGGAAAACATCATTAGAAATTAGAAGAGAGACATTAGAGCTTTGCTCAACATAGAGACAATTCCTTTCTTCAGCACGGATTTTTATATCATTTTTATCACTTTTTTATATCACTGTTTGATTAGATTAACAGATATCACCTTATATCCATCCCAATATTTATTTATTTATTCGTTTTTGCATTATGTTATTCAATGCTTATGGTTATCACATGGAACACTGTGGTTTATAGTAGCACTTGATGTCAATTCTAGACAACACTTGAATGTTTTTTACTTTGCGCAAAATCACTCTTTTACCATTTGTCTATTAATTTGTGGATTGTGCACATTTCTAGATTTTGCAGCAGGTATTCATTTAGTAATATAAGATACACAGAGCTATCTATATTTATTTTTACATTCATTTATTTATTTATCACCTCTATTTATGTGTATTTATTTATTGTAGTAGTTTACACAATATATTTCACATTTGACTAGTAGCGCGAAGGACACACCACATTCCCATACGCCGTATACTGTCAGCTCTCTGGAAAATATAGAAATACATTTTTGGGTCGATTCGCTCAGCTGCTTGTTATTGGCCATAACGATCGTTATTTTCATCTCTGATTGCTGAAGATAACGATGACTACAGCTTTGTGAATGAAGAACTCTGTCTCTTTTATTTGGTGATCATCGATCGTGAACATCGAATATTCCATTTATTACCAATTAGAAGAAATGGAAAGAAAAAGAAAAAAACACACAAGAGTTTGAGTGCAAAAAATAAATATAAAATTTATTAAAACACCCACAATATTTTAGTTGTCAGGAATAATACATTTCACAAACGGGACGCTTGTGAAAATTATAATAAAATACAGAAAAATGAAGATTCATACTTGTCATTTTTTAGGCACCCCAAAAATAAAAAATAAAAAATTACAGAACATGGGGGTGGGGTGGGAGGAAGAGGATGGAAGAAAAATACAAAACATGAAAAAAAAAAATGATAGAAAATAAAATTATCAGCATCAATTTACTGTACTAGTCATATCTGCAGTTTAATACACAATAATCCTACCGCCTTCAGACATCGTAAATCTACCATTCATCGAATCCACCCCCAAAATAAACTGAATTTCAAGTAACCACAGTCACAAGATATCTTCAAGTGTGGCGTCCGAGTCCAGCTCCATTGGAGAGGCTCGCCGCCCGTGAATTTAAAGACAAATCAAATACATCAACATCTATTACTATCTAACTATACTGCATTTATTGATTTCTTTATTTATGCCACAAAACCAACCTGCGCCCCCCCAGTCTGCGTCCCCCCGGCCTGCGACTTCCCAGCCTGTGTCCCCCCGACCTGCGTCCCCCCAGACTGCGTCCCCACGGCCTGCGACTTCCCAGCCTGTGTCCCCCCGGCCTGCAACCTCCCAGCCTGTGTCCCCCCGGCCTGCGACTTCCCAGCCTGTGTCCCCCCGGCCTGCGCCCCCCGGCCTGCGCCCCCCCGGCCTGCGCCCCCCAGGCCTGCACCCCCCCAGACTGTGTCCCCCCGGCCTGCGCCCCCCCCCCGGCCTGCGTCCCCCCGGCCTGCGACTTCCCAGCCTGTGTCCCCCCGGCCTGCGTCCCCCCGGCCTGCGCCCCCCCGGCCTGCGTCCCCCCAGTCTGCGTCCCCCCCGGCCTGCACCCCCCCCGGCCTGCGTCCCCCCGGTATTCACTTCAACCCTTTCACAGCCGTGGGAATCAACAACTCCGACACTGAAAAGAATTCATTCAAAGACATCAAAAAAGATAAAAATGGACAAGCCATACCTAAAATGCACATTTCTTTTTTTTACATTTTGACAATACTCAGTATAAAGCAAGAAAGGTTATGGAACGTCGGATGAGCGGATCCCTGAAATCTGCCTTAATTGTCCCTGACAATGGAAAGTCAAAAGCCCAGAATTCATTTCTATCAATTTTATATCACAAAAAAACATTCAGAAGACGTAGTAAACCTGTCATTGTGTCCTATCAGATAGGAGTATACAGGACGATCGTATACAAGAAGAATTCATCCAAGAAGCACCTAGAAGGCCAATCTCTGTTTCATAATGCAGTACATGACAATTAAAAGCAGAAACCCTCCTCAGTTCGCAGAGAAGTACTAGAAGTGGTTTTGTGACTCTTGTAGGCAACTCTGGTGGGGAAATAAAACGCGTCGAGCACAATAATAGTAAATACCACCTGGGCCAACGCTTGGTTTGTAATTTAGCTGTACATGAGCGCACTGCCATGTGTTTGTGAGGTATACTTCAGGAAATGTGTTACAGCAATGTCATTTATGGAAAACAAGAAAAAAAATTTTGGTTTTTATCAAATAAATTAGACGCACCCCTTCTTATTAAAAATATAAAAAAACAACAGCACCGTATATGGAAGAAAGACAAAAAAATGTAATGAGCGAGACAGAAGAATGGCGACCGCAAAGAGAGACGCTACCGAAGGAGAGAAGAAGAAAGGCGACCGCATAGAGAGACGCTACCGAAGGAGAGGAGAAGAATGGCGACCACATAGAGAGACGTTACAGAAGGAGAGGAGAAGAATGGCGACCACATAGAGAGACGCTACCGAAGGAGAGGAGAAGAATGGCGACCACATAGAGAGACGTTACAGAAGGAGAGGAGAAGAATGGCGACCACATAGAGAGACGCTACCGAAGGAGAGGAGAAGAATGGCGACCACATTGAGGGACACTACAGAAGGAGAGGAGAAGAATGGCGACCGCATAGAGGGACGCTACAGAAGGAGAGGAGAAGAATGGCGACCACATAGAGAGACGTTACCGAAGGAGAGGAGAAGAATGGCGACCACATAGAGAGACGCTACAGAAGGAGAGGAGAAGAATGGCGACCACATTGAGGGACACTACAGAAGGAGAGGAGAAGAATGGCGACCACATAGAGAGACGATACAGAAGGAGAGGAGAAGAATGGCGACCACATAGAGGGACACTACCGAAGGAGAGGAGAAGAATGGCGACCACATAGAGGGACACTACCGAAGGAGAGGAGAAGAATGGCGACCACATAGAGAGACGATACAGAAGGAGAGAAGAAGAATGGCGACCACATAGAGGGACACTACCGAAGGAGAGGAGAAGAATGGCGACCACATAGAGGGACACTACCGAAGGAGAGGAGAAGAATGGCGACCACATAGAGAGACGTTACAGAAGGAGAGAAGAAGAATGGCGACCACATAGAGGGACACTACAGAAGGAGAGGAGAAGAATGGCGACCACATAGAGGGACGTTACAGAAGGAGAGGAGAAGAATGGCGACCGCATAGAGAGACGCTGAAGAATGGCGACCACATAGAGGGACGCTGAAGAATGGCGACCACATAGAGAGACGCTACCGAAGGAGAGGAGAAGAATGGCGACCGCATAGAGAGACGCTACCGAAGGAGAGGAGAAGAATGGCGACCACATAGAGAGACGCTGAAGAATGGCGACCACATAGAGGGACGCTGAAGAATGGCGACCACATAGAGAGACGCTACCGAAGGAGAGGAGAAGAATGGCGACCACATAGAGAGACGTTACCGAAGGAGAGGAGACGAAAGGCGACCGCATAGAGAGACGCTACCGAAGGAGAGGAGAAGAATGGCGACCACATAGAGGGACGATACAGAAGGAGAGGAGAAGAATGGCGACCGCATAGAGAGACGCTGAAGAATGGCGACCACATAGAGGGACGCTGAAGAATGGCGACCACATAGAGAGACGCTACCGAAGGAGAGGAGAAGAATGGCGACCACATAGAGAGACGTTACCGAAGGAGAGGAGAAGAATGGCGACCACATAGAGAGACGCTACCGAAGGAGAGGAGAAGAATGGCGACCACATAGAGAGACGCTACCGAAGGAGAGGAGAAGAATGGCGACCACATAGAGAGACGTTACCGAAGGAGAGGAGAAGAATGGCGACCACATAGAGGGACGCTACAGAAGGAGAGGAGAAGAATGGCGACCACATAGAGAGACGTTACCGAAGGAGAGGAGAAGAATGGCGACCACATTGAGGGACACTACAGAAGGAGAGGAGAAGAATGGCGACCACATTGAGGGACACTACAGAAGGAGAGGAGAAGAATGGCGACCACATTGAGGGACACTACAGAAGGAGAGGAGAAGAATGGCGACCGCATAGAGGGACGCTACAGAAGGAGAGGAGAAGAATGGCGACCACATTGAGGGACACTACAGAAGGAGAGGAGAAGAATGGCGACCGCATAGAGAGACGCTACAGAAGGAGAGGAGAAGAATGGCGACCGCATAGAGAGACGCTACCGAAGGAGAGGAGAAGAATGGCGACCACATAGAGAGACGCTACCGAAGGAGAGGAGAAGAATGGCGACCACATAGAGAGACGCTACCGAAGGAGAGGAGAAGAATGGCGACCACATAGAGAGACGCTACCGAAGGAGAGGAGAAGAATGGCGACCACATAGAGAGACGTTACCGAAGGAGAGGAGAAGAATGGCGACCACATAGAGAGACGTTACCGAAGGAGAGGAGAAGAATGGCGACCACATAGAGGGACGCTACAGAAGGAGAGGAGAAGAATGGCGACCACATAGAGGGACACTACCGAAGGAGAGGAGAAGAATGGCGACCACATAGAGAGACGTTACCGAAGGAGAGGAGAAGAATGGCGACCACATAGAGGGACGCTACAGAAGGAGAGGAGAAGAATGGCGACCACATAGAGGGACACTACCGAAGGAGAGGAGAAGAATGGCGACCACATAGAGAGACGTTACCGAAGGAGAGGAGAAGAATGGCGACCACATTGAGGGACACTACAGAAGGAGAGGAGAAGAATGGCGACCACATTGAGGGACACTACAGAAGGAGAGGAGAAGAATGGCGACCACATTGAGGGACACTACAGAAGGAGAGGAGAAGAATGGCGACCGCATAGAGGGACGCTACAGAAGGAGAGGAGAAGAATGGCGACCACATTGAGGGACACTACAGAAGGAGAGGAGAAGAATGGCGACCGCATAGAGAGACGCTACAGAAGGAGAGGAGAAGAATGGCGACCGCATAGAGAGACGCTACCGAAGGAGAGGAGAAGAATGGCGACCACATAGAGAGACGCTACCGAAGGAGAGGAGAAGAATGGCGACCACATAGAGAGACGCTACCGAAGGAGAGGAGAAGAATGGCGACCACATAGAGAGACGCTACCGAAGGAGAGGAGAAGAATGGCGACCACATAGAGAGACGTTACCGAAGGAGAGGAGAAGAATGGCGACCACATAGAGAGACGTTACCGAAGGAGAGGAGAAGAATGGCGACCACATAGAGGGACGCTACAGAAGGAGAGGAGAAGAATGGCGACCACATAGAGGGACACTACCGAAGGAGAGGAGAAGAATGGCGACCACATAGAGAGACGTTACCGAAGGAGAGGAGAAGAATGGCGACCACATAGAGGGACGCTACCGAAGGAGAGGAGAAGAATGGCGACCACATAGAGGGACACTACCGAAGGAGAGGAGAAGAATGGCGACCACATAGAGAGACGTTACCGAAGGAGAGGAGAAGAATGGCGACCACATTGAGGGACACTACAGAAGGAGAGGAGAAGAATGGCGACCACATTGAGGGACACTACAGAAGGAGAGGAGAAGAATGGCGACCGCATAGAGAGACGCTACAGAAGGAGAGGAGAAGAATGGCGACCGCATAGAGAGACGCTACCGAAGGAGAGGAGAAGAATGGCGACCACATAGAGAGACGCTACCGAAGGAGAGGAGAAGAATGGCGACCACATAGAGAGACGTTACCGAAGGAGAGGAGAAGAATGGCGACCACATAGAGAGACGTTACCGAAGGAGAGGAGAAGAATGGCGACCACATAGAGGGACGCTACAGAAGGAGAGGAGAAGAATGGCGACCACATAGAGGGACACTACCGAAGGAGAGGAGAAGAATGGCGACCACATAGAGAGACGTTACCGAAGGAGAGGAGAAGAATGGCGACCACATAGAGGGACGCTACAGAAGGAGAGGAGAAGAATGGCGACCACATAGAGGGACACTACCGAAGGAGAGGAGAAGAATGGCGACCACATAGAGAGACGTTACCGAAGGAGAGGAGAAGAATGGCGACCACATTGAGGGACACTACAGAAGGAGAGGAGAAGAATGGCGACCACATTGAGGGACACTACAGAAGGAGAGGAGAAGAATGGCGACCGCATAGAGAGACGCTACAGAAGGAGAGGAGAAGAATGGCGACCGCATAGAGAGACGCTACCGAAGGAGAGGAGAAGAATGGCGACCACATAGAGGGACACTACAGAAGGAGAGGAGAAGAATGGCGACCACATAGAGGGACACTACAGAAGGAGAGGAGAAGAATGGCGACCACATAGAGGGACACTACAGAAGGAGAGGAGAAGAATGGCGACCACATAGAGGGACACTACAGAAGGAGAGGATGAAGGAGAGGAAGATGTAAACAACTGGAAAAAGCAGCCAAAGTCTCTCCAACGTCAAATGTGATAAAAAGAAGAAATCTTTCTAATGTTCTGCCTGGAAGTCTCACCAGCTCCCGGTATCTGTCCAGCATATTGTGTGCCAAGAATCGTCTAAACATCCGGAATCGCTGACATTAAAGTATAAAGAAAATATGAAAACTGCGCCTGTCTACCATCATCAGATATTAGTTCCAATTGATGGAATCCTTTTCAGTTCTATATGTGGACACAATCCCAACCGAAAGGATAACTTACCCAATCCTACCAGCCCCCCCCCCCCCCCATCACTACTCATCCATACCTCTGGACTGCTCAGGAGAGGACACTGGGCACATCTCCAGCAGCCACTGATGCCAGAAACGAAAAAGAGGGTAACGAGAGCCCAGAAGGGGGGAGATGAGTGGATCACATAGATGTTTAAGTTGTTAATAACCCAAAATAATTGAACTTCTTTACTGGTGGAAGGGGAATGGGAGGAATGTGTAGAAGTTTCATGAAGGAACAGAACCTGTAAAGGTAATCTACCCGGTCTAAAGGTATCCACAGACATATATGTTAGAGATTATCTGCTTGGCACCCAACATGTGCCCTCTTCTCCAGGTGGCCTTCATTGGGTTGGTTATGTGTTGGCACACACAATGCAATCATTAAAGACATTCACTGAAATTCTGCGAATCCCATGGCAGACATCTGAGGGCACATTGTGATCTTTATCACAGGGTTGGAAGGATGAGTGGTTGTCCTTTAAGTCCGGACAGTAACGAGATATCAGACAATTTCAGTGCCACATCGGTGCCCTGCCGTCTATAATGGGCATTTCTCCATTCAACCTGTAATCTGCAGTAAGGATGGTGGATTCACATTGTAACAAATATATAAGATTTCTAATAGGAATAGATAGATTGACATCGGCCTCCCTCCCCGGGACACTTTCTATGGGTGAAGAGTAGAGCAATCTACATGTGAGGTGAAAGTCTCCATCTCTGGACCAAGACCAAGCTTTCTACTTCAGCCAATCAGATGACTACTCCACAAATTCTGCCAACTCTCCGCACCAACTCACATCGCATGGCGGAAACCCTTCAGACCTTCTCATCTATGATGGTGGAGAAGATGTGTCCACACACAGCGGATACCTTCCAGTTACTCTCATCTCTAAAGAATCATTTGATGTGATCATATAAATAAATAGCACCAATCAATGTATTCCTGAAGATCTGGTGACACCATCAGAGAGACAATCAAATATTGGATTCCATTTTAATAATGATTAACTCTGTATATGTTTTATAGATGAACTCCACCTTGTATCCATTCCTTCACTACATATCATTCGGGGGGTTAATATGAAATCACCGTCTCAACTATCCTCCACTGCCAAAGGCCAGCACACAATTTCCTCTACAAAGATTGTACTAAAAATGTCATCAGCACAATTGGGGACGACCATCGGCAGGTGAATGAAGGACAGTTGGGGACGACCATCAGGAGGTGAATGAAGGACAGTTGGGGACAACCATCGGCAGGCGAATGAAGGACAGTTGGGGACGACCATCAGGAGGTGAATGAAGGACAGTTGGGGACAACCATCGGCAGGCAAATGAAGGACAGTTGGGGACGACCATCAGGGAGGTGAATGAAGGACAGTTGGGAACGACCATCGGCAGGCGAATGAAGGACAGTTGGGGACAACCATCGGGAGGTGAATGAAGGACAGTTGGGGACGACCATCGGCAGGTGAATGAAGGACAGTTGGGGACGACCATTGGCAGGTGAATGAAGGACAGTTGGGGACGACCATCGGGAGGTGAATGAAGGACAGTTGGGGACGACCATCGGCAGGTGAATGAAGGACAAGTGGGGACGACCATCAGGAGGTGAATAAAGGACAAGTGGGGACAACCATCGGCAGGCGAATGAAGGACAGTTGGGGACGACCATCAGGGAGGTGAATGAAGGACAGTTGGGAACGACCATCGGCAGGCGAATGAAGGACAGTTGGGGACAACCATCGGGAGGTGAATGAAGGACAGTTGGGGACGACCATCGGCAGGTGAATGAAGGACAGTTGGGGACGACCATTGGCAGGTGAATGAAGGACAGTTGGGGACGACCATCGGCAGGTGAATGAAGGACAAGTGGGGATGACCATCGGCAGGCGAATGAAGGGCAGTTGGGGACGACCATCGGTAGGCGAATGAAGGACAGTTGGGGGCGACCATCGGTAGGCGAATGAAGGACATTTGGGGGCGACCATCGGTAGGCGAATGAAGGACAGTTGGGGGCGACCATTGGCAGGTGAATCAGTTTCTGGTTGGCTGGTAACCTGCTCACCGTGTGTCAGGTGTTTGGCATTTGTAATTCCCATTTGGAAGGCGGGACAATGAATGGTCTTCCCCACCCAACACTCTCCATCATCTACAATATCATTCATAGAATTGAACTCTCAGATCTCGGAATATTTTCAGGTTGTTTTTTATTTTATTGTTTTATACAAACCTATTTACCGGTTTACAACGATATTAAATGGCATCATATCAATGAATTGATTGTAATTCCTGATTAGAATGGGATTATTATGGTCTGTACACCTCTGAGCTTCTCAGGCCAGCAATTCATTTCACAGACAAGTTGGGTGGTGAAGAGTCAGACGGGGATCTGAACGCCGGTGTGTATTGAAGCTCCGCCCCCTCCCCCGGAGGGGATCTGAACGGCGGTGTGTATTGAAGCTCCGCCCCCTCCCCCTGAGGGGATCTGAATGGCGGTGTGTATTGAAGCTCCGCCCCCTCCCCCGGAGGGGATCTGAACGGCGGTGTGTATTGAAGCTCCGCCCCCTCCCCCTGAGGGGATCTGAACGGCGGTGTGTATTAAAGCTCCGCCCCCTCCCCCTGAGGGGATCTGAACGGCGGTGTGTATTGAAGCTCCGCCCCCTCCCCCGGAGTGGTCCATTCAGAGAACACACACAGCCGGTACCGGGTCATCTACGCGGAATGTCTTTTAGTGTGAATTTTGATTGGTTAATGAGAAGTATTCTGATGCGGCTTCCAGAATCCGGGGACTGGAAGAGTTTATAAAGGAAGATTTATTTCATGGAAAAGTTTTTTGTGTTTTCCTATATTTTATTTACACGGATTATCTTCTATTCTTTATGAATCTCTTGGCTCAGCGCTCTCACCGCCAGAGTCACTGACTTCACACAGCCAATCAGATTTGGGGGACGTAATTCCTCTTCACCTAATTTCATATTTGATGTGGACCTGGGCTCAGGGGAATAATACTTCTAAGGAATTTCTAATTCACCTTTAATTGAACCTCCATTAAAAAAATATGGAAATGAGCTGATAGCTTTCCGGGACTGAACATTCAGATACTCGGTATCATTCACTTTAGTGCTGCACAGAAACATAGACAAAGGCTAAAATGTGAACACGACAATGAAACGCGTAAATGTTTCCTGGAGAAAATGCTGGGGGGGTTCTTTCACCGCTGGTCACATGTCTGAGGTCACCGGCAATTGGTCATGTGATTTCCACCAAAGGGCACGGTGAGACGACCTGAATACGGCTTCCAGTGGAGGTCACATGACCACACACACGTGTCTTCAGACATGCGGTCAGCACTGATAGGAGCCGGCAGCAGTATTTGCTCTATAAAACGCCAAATACTTTTTCCTTATCTATCCCACCCCAGAAAGGCTCTTGGAACTTTCAGTGACCTTTTCAGGACAGCTCTGCTCTCGCGGGGCCAAGAGGCGACCTTCTCAGGACAGCTCTGCTCTCGCGGGACCAAGAGGCGACCTTCTCAGGGCAGCTCTGCTCTCGCTGGGCCAAGAGGCGACCTTCTCAGGACAGCTCTGCTCTCGCTGGGCCAAGAGGCGACCTTCTCAGGACAGCTCTGCTCTCGCGGGACCAAGAGGCGACCTTCTCAGGGCAGCTCTGCTCTCGCAGGACCAAGAGGCGACCTTCTCAGGACAGCTCTGCTCTCGCGGGACCAAGAGGCGACCTTCTCAGGACAGCTCTGCTCTCACGGGACCAAGAGGCAACCTTCTCAGGACAGCTCTGCTCTCGCGGGACCAAGAGGCGACCTTCTCAGGGCAGCTCTGCTCTCGCGGGGCCAAGAGGTGACCTTCTCAGGACAGCTCTGCTCTCGCGGGGCCAAGATGCGACCTTCTCAGGACAGCTCTGCTCTCGCGGGACCAAGAGGCGACCTTCTCAGGGCAGCTCTGCTCTCGCGGGGCCAAGATGCGACCTTCTCAGGACAGCTCTGCTCTCGCGGGACCAAGAGGCGACCTTCTCAGGGCAGCTCTGCTCTCGCGGGGCCAAGATGCGACCTTCTCAGGACAGCTCTGCTCTCGCGGGACCAAGAGGCGACCTTCTCAGGGCAGCTCTGCTCTCGCGGGACCAAGAGGCGACCTTCTCAGGACAGCTCTGCTCTCGCGGGGCCAAGAGGCGACCTTCTCAGGACAGCTCTGCTCTCGCGGGGCCAAGAGGTGACCTTCTCAGGACAGCTCTGCTCTCGCGGGGCCAAGAGGCGCGTTTTTCCTTTATTTCGCTGAATGCTGCTCTAGACTATACAACAGCAAAAACGATTTTTAGCTTATAAGATACAACCAAAATATAGAAAATTATATATATATAGACTTTTATATATATATATAAATGCAGATATAGTAATTGGTAGGACGGACACACGCAGTTAAATATTCAGCTACTATATACAGATCTCCCATCTTCTATTTCAATGTTTGCAGCAGGATAAAAAGTGCTTTAAAATAATGTTACAAAACAGAAAAGAAAGCTATTTACAGACTGACGGATCATAGAAGACACGGGCCTCCCCCATGCATATTCCTAATTCAACTAACATAAAAATAGTCCTTAATCAGCACGTCATCGCTGGATTTACATTCTGAGAGCCGCCCCGGACGCGGGTCGGCCGACGGCGCCGGTGCAATGTTCACGGAGATTCCTTCCTTGGCACCACCCGGCAACTCTATCCAATCTAGAAGCTATTTACCTCCTTAAAAATCTAGATAGTCTTCTTCCAACTATGTTCATAAAAATACTTTTATTTCATCACTTATTATTATTTGTAGCACCTGCATTTCCAGCCCCGCCCCCATCCGCCCCCATCCCCCCCCCCCCCAACAGAGTTGTTGCTGTAACTGACAGTGTAGCACCACGATTTGCAAGGTAATAAGAAAAGTAAAGAATGACCCCCCCCTCCCCCACCCCACCCCCACCTCACAAAAATAAAACCTTTACAACCAACTAAAAGAGAAATAAAAAAATCCAGGCGATTTTGGTCTGCATGACAGCACCACTGATTTTAATGAAACAGAGAATGCCCCAGACTACCAGCACCATATATACTATGAATACAACACAAAGAATGCACGGACCTATCTATTCACAGTTTTCATTGGATGCAACATACAGCAGCCCCTCCCATTACACAAGTCCGTCTAAAGATGAAACCTCGGATAGAATAGGGAAGGGTTAGTGACCCTGCCAGGTTTATATTGCTGCCCGCTAGACATGTGCATGGCGACAAAAAATCCTGTCATTCCAATCGATAAATTTCAAATCGATCCAATCGAAAATGTTACATTATTCAAATGCGGCAAAATGAAAAATCTTCATGAAATGATTACAAGGAATCTGTAAAGTAGAACGGGGGGGGGGGGGGGGGGGGGGGGGGGGTTATAACCCCTGTCACATTTGTTTAACCAGCTGTGTCCCATTGCAGAGATTTCACTTCCTGTCCCATACAGGAAGTGAGAGGAAATCCCGGGGGGGGGAGGGGGACTAGTGTCCCCATTGGAAGATTTCTCCTCTAATACTTTTCTGGGATTTTCTTTCACTTTCAATGATAAACAAGATAGATAGAGGGGGAGGGGGGATCTCCTTAATGGGGGCGCAGACAGCAATAAAAACTGACAGGGGCTCTAATCCTTCCCCCCTCCATTCAAAACTAATAAAAAGAGTTTTGCCTTTAGTTTTACTTGAAATCACGTTTGGCTTCCTGTAACAAGAAGAGAATTATTTGGAAACAGAAATCTTTGATTTCAGAAGAAAGTTTACAGTTCGAATTTGAATGGAATTCAAAGTAAAATTTCTATTTGAATTTCGGAAATGAAAACAAATTTAGTTTTGGTTATTCGGAGGATTCGGTAAACTTTATACTGTAATTCAGATATTCCGCTGAATCCGAATCTCCGAATAACTAAGAATTTGTCGGAATATTAATTTGGAAGGAATCGCACATGTCTGATCCCCGCCGGGGAGATTCTCTGGGTGGCCAATGAGGAGGAAGCCACCAGAAGAGGAAGGGAAGTGGAATCTTCCAGTGGGGACACCTGGACCCGGGTTTTGGTGAGATCTCCTCCCACTTCCTGTTGTGTCTACCAGACAGGAAGTCCAGATAAACCTCCCCAGCAGGAAGCAGAAGACAATTCCTGACCGTTGGGTTTCCTATTCCAACCAAAACTAAAAGCAAAGTTTCATCTTTAGATGCACTTTTGCAGCATCAGAACCTGTGAGATATCCTCATCCATCGGACGGGGAACCTAGAAGACAGGAACACAGATGTGTCTATAAAGTGACTCGTCTGATTATCATTTCATTTTGGTCTGAAAATTAAAAGCAGCAAAAATAAAAAGTCAATCTCCAATGTGGTCATTTTAAAAGCTCTAAAGGCCGAGAATAATTTATTCCTTTCATCCGACTCAGGAGGCAAAACGCGTCCTTTTCAGTCGTTTTAATTAAGTTATAAATAGATAAAAAATGGAAAGACTGTTGCTTTCCGTAGCATTGTTTTCCCAACACATCTGTATTACTGCTTTGTAGGTGACAGAATTCTGTGCAAAGCTCGTCCATCATTAGACCGACAGGAAGTGACATCACAAGCGATGCTGCATCCGTGATCTCGCCCATCGTTGGACCAACAGGAAGTGACATCACAAAGGATGCTGCATCCGTGATCTCGCCCATCGTTGGACCGACAGGAAGTGACATCGCAAAGGATGCTGCATCAGTGATCTCGCCCATCGTTGGACCAACAGGAAGTGACATCACAAAGGATGCTGCATCCGTGATCTCGCCCATCGTTGGACCAACAGGAAGTGACATCACAAGGGATGCTGCATCCGTGATCTCGCCCATCTTTGGACCGACAGGAAGTGACATCACAAGGGATGCTGCATCCGTGATCTCGCCCATCATTAGACCGACAGGAAGTGACATCACAAAGGATGCTGCATCCGCGATCTCGTCCATCGTTGGACCAACAGGAAGTGACATCACAAGGGATGCTGCATCCGTGATCTCGCCCATCGTTGGACCAACAGGAAGTGACATCACAAGGGATGCTGCATCCGTGATCTCGCCCATCGTTGGACCAACAGGAAGTGACATCATAAGGGATGCTGCATCCGTGATCTCGCCCATTGTTGGACTGACAGGAAGTGACATCACAAGGGATGCTGCATCCGTGATCTCGCCCATTGTTGGACTGACAGGAAGTGACATCACAAGGGATGCTGCATCCGTGATCTCGCCCATCTTTGGACCCACAGGAAGTGACATCACAAGGGATGCTGCATCGGTGGTCTCGCCCGTATAGTGATTACCATCTGCTAAAAAGGAAATAAAATCAAATCGAATCTGCCAGCATCGTCATGGTGGTCTGTCATTCCTAGTAGCTTAAAAAAAATATTTCCACATCTCGGGCCGCAGCTTCTGCACCATTGTTGTTCTATAAAAATCCAATAAATATATGTTTCAATGCAATTAAAAATCTATTTCTGTGTGTGTGTGGTAAAAGTATGCCATGATTTTTATGTGTTTTCTTATCATCTGTTGTACAACAGTAGGTTTTTTTATAAAAAAAATGTAGATATAAATCTTTTTAAGATTAATTGGAAAAAAAATGATACAGTTAAAGTTCTCTTGCTGAAGGTTAAGTCCTGGGAGGTGTGTACAGGATTCCCCGCTGTACACAAGTATAAAAGCACCACGAATAGCACCATAGATTACAGTGCCGTCAATGAGTTGAGGTACAATCGCCGCAATGGCAGCTAATCTCATTTAAAAAGATTGTATGGTCCCGTCACCTTGGTATGGGCATACATGGATGAAGTGGTATAAGAGTTTGTTAGTCTAGTAGCTGCTTCTCGAGTTGGGGTGAAGTCCTTCTTATCGATCGGTGGGGTCTCTGTAGTGGCAGCACCTCCCCACTTTCTCTTCTTCCCAAAGCTTTTGACTTCTTCTTTGATGCCCAGTCTGGCCGCTTCCTCTTGCCTTAACCGCGCTCTCTCTGCCAGTAGCTTCATTTTGGCTTCCCAGAGTGCCAGTCCATGGTTCGGCTGATTTAAATTCTTGTGTTGGTAGAATACCAATGAAATGCGGGTTGGGTGACACCGGTTGGGCTTCTTCAGGGGGGTGGTGGCATGAAGCTCTCTCCGGGCACACTCTATCAGAATGGAGCCATGGGCTGGCGCTACGGCAACTCCTCCAATATTTTCATCCAGGAAGTTGTGCTCGCTGTCTGACCACTCTTCCTCCTCGTACTCTTCTTTCTTGGAAGGAGTCTCCTCCATGTTGTCATCCAGACTGTATGGATCCCAGCTGTCTGATTTTAAAGGGGTAGATGGAGTGGCCGGAGCAGAAAACATATTCCATGACTTGTCCTGCACTCCACTAGGTGTTACGCTACATCGATCGTTACCGGCAACTGAATTCCAGAGCTTGTCCTGGAAAGCCGTCGTCTCCTTCATGGCTCGACCACTATTCCAGTTCTTGTCCTGAGCGTTTCCAGAAGACATCAGATTGGTCGAACCGTCATTGAGCTTGCAGGAGCTCCAAACCTTTCCTGGAGTGTTTGAGTCACGCTGAACCATCTGAGCATCGAGCCCATAGGCTCCCCACTCTTTGTTTTGTCCATGATAGTTCTTGAATCCTACACCATTGGCTTGGGCACCATAATAATCTCTCTTATCCAGACCATTTACTAAATTAGCTTTCTCGCTGGCCATATACATACTTTGGGAACCCTCTGAGTTCGTCCTTTCAGATGAAGGCAAAGCTCCATTTGCTTTGAATGGAAAGGCCTGATCATTTTTCGGCATGGAGAGATTTAAAGCGGGACTCTGAGAATGGATGCTTGGAGATCTCTGGAATGGATCGTAGGAGTAATCATTCAAAGGCTCCTTCTTAATGACTTTGTTAAAATATGGAGTGGTTTCGACGGGAGCGGGGGTAGTCCGGAGAGGGGTGCTGGATCTGCTGTCTCCAGATTTCCCATAGTTTTGCTCATTTCCATAGCCTTGGCTTATACCCTCTGGCCCTGATTGGATTTCAGACTTTTTGTTATTCATCCACCCGCCAGACTTTGCATCACCGGCACCATAATTCATATACTGGGAAGGGACCACAGGATTATTGGGAAAGCCGTAATATCCAAAAGAAGGAAGAGCAAATTTTGAATGATATCCATTCAAGGAAGGCAGTGTAGGTGGTTGTGCATAGAAAGAATGGTAGGAGTAAACACTGTTCATGCTGTAGGGATCTGAAGGCCTGCAGCTGCCCAACACCGAGTAGCTCTCAACAACTCCATTTGCATTATATTTGAAGTTATTGTAGGGATTGGAAGGCTCCACTTTTATGCAAGGCTTGACTGGTTGCTGGGTCATACCTAAGGAAGCAATAAATACAAGGCTATTAGTATGGCCAAATGAATGACAAACTCTCAAATCACAAATCAATATATAAGAATGAAGCCTGCCAGAGAGATGTACAGTACCCCCAGCAACCCCGGCAACCCTGGCAACCCCGGCAACCCCTGGCAACCCCGGCAACCCCAGCAAGCCCAGCAACCCCGGCAACCCCAGCAACCCCGGCAACCCCGGCAACCCCAGCAACCCCGGCAACCCCAGCAACCCCGGCAACCTCAGCAACCCCAGCAACCCCAGCAAGCCCAGCAACCCCCGGCAACCCCAGCAAGCCCAGCAACCCCGGCTTTCTTTATTCCTATTACAGCTAAAAATGGTCATTTCATAGTCTTGGGTATTAATCACACCGTTTCTCTCTGACCCCACTTATTAATGGTGTCGACAAGTTTAGGGCTCGTGTCAAGGGGCTCAGTTATCGTCAATGGGGTCAGTTAGCCATTCAGAAACCACTGGGGGGCACATTTCACCTGCAGTGGACCTCCTTCTGATCTGCGTTTCATTGCTTTAAGCGGGTTTTGCATTCCCATAGACTTGTGTGAAGTCCATTGACAGGGGACCCAAAATAAGTCCTGCTGAAAACGGAATAAGAACTGCACAGATCTTGTCATAGATGGAGGAGGACTTTCTTAATTAGCACAACATTTAAATATAGAGAAGACATTGCTGCAGAACTCCTGGCCATGTCTATCCGAGAAAATCAAGAGATCCGAGGGCTGAGTTTGGGTTTCCTAACGGAAAAAATCATGATGTATGCGGATGATACATTGTTGTACCTGGCCGACTCGGGTTCCACTCTTCAAAATACAAAGCTGGGCCCGTCTACCTCTAGGTGTATGGGGCCGTATAAACCTAATAAAAATGATACTGCTGCTGAAAATTCTATATATCTTGTGGCATACACCGATATACCTACCTCTGAAATACTTTATATTTCTGGAAGACCTCCTTAAGCCTTTTCTCTGGGGGACTGGCAGACATAAACTTTCTTGGCAGTCGCTTAAGAACCCACCAGACCTGGGGGGCACAGCCTTACCTGACCTATACTACATCGCATCCCAGCTATCCCAATTGTTCCACATAGACAAAACCGATAGTGAAAGATTTAGTACCCTATTGTGCCCGGCCTGTGCCCATATTTAGGTAATGGTATCACCACTTTCCCCGCCCCCTTCCCTTATATATAGTTGGTGACAGGTCAGGGAGCTCTCTTTCGGCTAACGGCATTGGTGGGATCGATCGCTGAGTTATCGGGGGGTGGGGGGTCAGTCCCCCAACACAGATCCCCACAACTACCAACCAGGTCTGTAAGAGGCCCTTGTCCTCATCAATATGGGCCCCTGGTTGTTTGCCAGAGGAGGGGTCCCCCTTACAAGGTACCCCCCCCCCCGCCTGAGGATAAGTGGCCTAGAATGAAGTGAAGTCCTCCATGCCAGACGCAGAGGGTCTGATATGTATTTAGGGGGGACTCTACACAAATTTTGTTTTTCATTCTTGCTGTATGATGTGTTTTATTTTGGGGACACGGGTCTCTTCCCCACAACCCTGGGCGGTGGTTGTGGGGGTCTGTGGGTAGGGGCCTTATCAGAACTTGGAAGCCCCCCAGACCCCCCCCCCCCCCATGTGAATGAGTATAGGGCCATTCACCAAAAATTAGTAAAGTGAAGAAAAGACAATAAACACGTTTTTAACAATTCCTTTATAAAAAAATGTCCCCCGATGTAGATTCATCTCACGCCCCCCGCCGCATCGCTAAACCCAGAAAAAAACAATGTCCAGCCTCTTCGAACGCTCCCCGCGGACTGCCTACTCCCCGTCTGACATTTTTAAAATAGCTTAGGGGCGGAGTCACCCGTTGACGTCATCGGGAGCGTTCAACAGGCTGTTTTTTTAAACATTTTTTTTCTTTTTTTGTGCGGGGCGTGCGACGGATCGAGGGATTTTGTTTTTTATCTTTTAATAACAAACTTGTCAAAAACTCATTTACTGTCTTTATTCACTTTTTACCCAAGTGGCCCCCCCCCCCCAATGTTGAGGGCATGTGGCCTGGTATGGTTCGGGGGGGGGGGCGCTCGCCCCCTTTCCTGGCCTGCCAGGCTGCATGCTCGGATAAGGGTCTGGTCTGAACTTTTTTTTCAGAATTTTCTATTGCCAGCATTGTTTTCTTTACATTTATCTGTTACCAATATCTGAACCGGACTTTATAATCGGCATGGACACAGAATGGTTGTTGGGAAGGTTCTGCTATAGAAAATCATTATATAATATTATATAGTGTCTCCCACCATCATTGTAAATAGGGGCTCATTATAAGGATTGGGAGGACCCAATGACGGGGGCTCTTATTGTTATGCAGGTTCGGGGGTGCCAGTCGGCTTTGCTGTCTACAGAGATGCCAACCTGGAAGAAATCTGCAGGACAGGAGCTCCGGATTTACAGGTTTGCAGATCATTGACTCTCCAGGTAGAAGCCAACATCGGGTTGTCTGACCGTCAGCAATAGACGCTCCCAAATCTCTATTCTTACAGGTTCACCCCAAAATATATTTGGCTTTTCTTCATAGGAATCCTTCATGAACCTGCTGCAAACGTTTGCTCTCATGAATTAATACTTTATGTATAAAGATGCTTCAACTAACGCTAATGTCGCGTACACACAATCGAAAATTCCGCCAGCAAAAGTCCGATGAGAGCTTTTGGTCGGAAAATGCGATCGTGTGTATGCGGCATCGGACTTTTGCTGGTGGAATTTCAGCCAGCAAAAGATTGAGAGCAGGTTCTAAATTTTTCGGTTGGAAAAAGTTCTGATCGGAAATTCCGATCGTCTGTACAAATTCCGCCGCGCAATATTCCTACGCATGCTCGGAAGCATTGAACTTCATTTTCTCGGCTCGTCATAGTGTTGTACATCACCGCGTTCTTGGCGGTCGAAGGTTCAGAGAACTTTTGTGTGACCGTGTGTATGCAAGACAAGCTTGAACGGAATTCCTTCGGAAAAAACAATTTTTTTCCAACGGAAAAAACACTTTTTTTCCAATGGAAAATCCGCTCGTGTTTACGGGGCATAAGTGTCAGATCTGCTACAAATAATGTCAGTAGAAATATAACACCAATCCGTGAAGCCGGCACCAATTATTGTCTGTCATCCATTCCTCTACAACACCACATCTCCAGGAATGAAGGACGCCTTACGGTCTTTTTGGATTGTGAATTGGGAGGATTATCAGGTGTGGTCACTCTCTGCCGTGGCTAATTTATATAATTAAATTATTAAATTAAATAATCCCAACCTGAAGACGTGTCCAGATTCCTGGCAGCACCATTTCTAAATGCTCGGGTATATGGCAAGCTAGGAATTCCCTACCAGCTGCTGGACTGATGGCATATTCCAACCCAGTATGGGACAGGGTGGTCCAGGGCCCAGGGCAAGGATCTAAAATTGTGCCCCCCTTCCCCACTGTACGTGCATTAGAATGGGTGTTCCACCCTTACCCCATCTTTGCCCCTTTGCTTCACTGTGCCCAGCCCAGTTGCCCCTCCTGCCCACCCCTTGTCCTGGCCATGTTCCAACCAGCCACTGGCATGGCAAAGCTTGGCACTAGAAGGAATAGTAATTGGGAAGATTTCAGAGGAACACTGAAAGCCAACATTTGCCCTCAGAATCATCTACTGCCCACAAATGTCTTCTGATGTCTATACAGTGGAGGTCGTGACACCTACACAGAGTCCATACCAGGACATACCATACCTGGGTTCTGCTGGTTGGGTTTCAGGTCTTCCGGCTCCTGCTTGGGTTTATCTGGTGTTGTCAGTTTCTCTTTCTGGAGCTTCTTCTTCTCAGCAGCGGCCTTCTTGGCTTCCAGCTGCCTCTGCCTGCAGGACTTGGCGGGTTCGGGAAGCTTGCGGACCTCTCGAGGGAAGGAGCTGAGCACCTGTAGTCCTCCTTTCCTGATCTTCTCTTCCTGGGCCTCCTCACTCCCGAACTCGTCTGTACTGCACATCTTGTAAAGAGGTAGCACATGGAGCTGTTCATCTTCAGCAATTTTCCCCACCATCCTGTTGTCCTCCTTGGTCAGGGTGCAGACCTACACAGAAGACAGACAGTGGTTATCTCCATCCCATAGAACATAAAAAAAGAATATCTAAAGCCAAAAGTCTTTTTATCATTTAAGACAGAGTGCCAAAGGGTAAAACACCGTCACTTTCTTTTTCCTTTTTGCCAACCGTTTCTCATAATAGAGATTTCCCTCCATTTTCAGTCCTGTGGACTCTACAGGAAGTGAGAGAATATCTTTCCATTGGGAAATGCCCTTTAGACAATTGTCACAGGAACAAGTGTCCCCACTGGAAGATTTCCTTTCTTTTCCTGTTGGGGTGACAGCAAAAAAATTTGCATCAACCCGTTACTTTATTTCCTGGTGACTGGGAAAATGTGTGAGAGGAATTCCCCTCAACCGGGGCGCAGGCAGCAATAAGAACCCGACAGGGATTCTAATCCATCTCCACTCTATCTACCTCATGTTGGGCACCAAAAAAAAAAAGACCTGTTCCAGTTCACCCTAAGGGGGCTCAGTGGGGTTGAAGTTGTGGTGGTAGGTGAGGATTGCCATGCGTGAATAGTAAGGTGTTCAGTAGGGATGAGGTTGTGGTGGTAGGTGAGGATTGCCATGCACGAATAGTAAGGTGTTCAGTAGGGATGAAGTTGTGGTGGTAGGTGAGGAGCTCCATGCGTGAATAGTAAGGTGTTCAGTAGGGATGAGGTTGTGGTGGTAGGTGAGGAGCTCCATGCACGAATAGTAAGGTGTTCAGTAGGGATGAAGTTGTGGTGGTAGGTGAGGAGCTCCATGCGTGAATAGTAAGGTGTTCAGTAGGGATGAAGTTGTGGTGGTAGGTGAGGAGCTCCATGCGTGAATAGTAAGGTGTTCAGTAGGGATGAGGTTGTGGTGGTAGGTGAGGAGCTCCATGCGTGAATAGTAAGGTGTTCAGTAGGGATGAGGTTGTGGTGGTAGGTGAGGATTGCCATGTGTGAATAGTAAGGTGTTCAGTAGGGATGAAGTTGTGGTGGTAGGTGAGGATTGCCATGTGTGAATAGTAAGGTGTTCAGTAGGGATGAGGTTGTGGTGGTAGGTGAGGATTGCCATGTGTGAATAGTAAGGTGTTCAGTAGGGATGAGGTTGTGGTGGTAGGTGAGGAGCTCCATGCGTGAATAGTAAGGTGTTCAGTAGGGATGAGGTTGTGGTGGTAGGTGAGGATTGCCATGTTTGAATAGTAAGGTGTTCAGTAGGGATGAAGTAAGGTGTTCAGTAGGGATGAAGTTGTGGTGGTAGGTGAGGATTGCCATGTGTGAATAGTAAGGTGTTCAGTAGGGATGAGGTTGTGGTGGTAGGTGAGGATTGCCATGTGTGAATAGTAAGGTGTTCAGTAGGGATGAGGTTGTGGTAGGTGAGGAGCTCCATGCACGAATAGTAAGGTGTTCAGTAGGGATGAAGTTGTGGTGGTAGGTGAGGAGCTCCATGTACGAATAGTAAGGTGTTCAGTAGGGATGAGGTTGTGGTGGTAGGTGAGGATTTCCATGCATGAATAGTAAGGTGTTCAGTAGGGATGAGGTTGTGGTGGTAGGTGAGGATTGCCATGCACGAATAGTAAGGTGTTCAGTAGGGATGAGGTTGTGGTGGTAGGTGAGGATTGCCATGCGTGAATAGTAAGGTGTTCAGTAGGGATGAGGTTGTGGTGGTAGGTGAGGAGCTCCATGCGTGAATAGTAAGGTGTTCAGTAGGG
Source organism: Lithobates sylvaticus (assembly GCA_028564925.1). Classification (NCBI taxonomy): domain Eukaryota; kingdom Metazoa; phylum Chordata; class Amphibia; order Anura; family Ranidae; genus Lithobates; species Lithobates sylvaticus. Next base: position 601,154,854 of record CM053029.1, on the reverse strand, counting down.
ATGAAGTTGTGGTGGTAGGTGAGGATTGCCATGCATGAATAGTAAGGTGTTCAGTAGGGATGAGGTTGTGGTGGTAGGTGAGGATTGCCATGCACGAATAGTAAGGTGTTCAATAGGGATGAGGTTGTGGTGGTAGGTGAGAATTGCCATGCGTGAATAGTAAGGTGTTCAGTAGGGATGAGGTTGCGGTGGTAGGTGAGAATTGCCATGCGTGAATAGTAAGGTGTTCAGTAGGGATGAGGTTGTGGTGGTAGGTGAGGATTGCCATGCGTGAATAGTAAGGTGTTCAGTAGGGATGAGGTTGTGGTGGTAGGTGAGGAGCTCCATGCGTGAATAGTAAGGTGTTCAGTAGGGATGAAGTTGTGGTGGTAGGTGAGGAGCTCCATGCGTGAATAGTAAGGTGTTCAGTGGGGTTGAAGTCGTGGTGGTAGGTGAGGAGCTCCATGTGTGAATAGTAAGGTGTTCAGTAGGGATGAGGTTGTGGTGGTAGGTGAGGAGCTCCATGCGTGAATAGTAAGGTGTTCAGTAGGGATGAGGTTGTGGTGGTAGGTGAGGATTGCCATGTGTGAATAGTAAGGTGTTCAGTAGGGATGAGGTTGTGGTAGGTGAGGAGCTCCATGCACGAATAGTAAGGTGTTCAGTAGGGATGAAGTTGTGGTGGTAGGTGAGGAGCTCCATGTACGAATAGTAAGGTGTTCAGTAGGGATGAGGTTGTGGTGGTAGGTGAGGATTTCCATGCATGAATAGTAAGGTGTTCAGTAGGGATGAGGTTGTGGTGGTAGGTGAGGATTGCCATGCACGAATAGTAAGGTGTTCAGTAGGGATGAGGTTGTGGTGGTAGGTGAGGATTGCCATGCGTGAATAGTAAGGTGTTCAGTAGGGATGAGGTTGTGGTGGTAGGTGAGGAGCTCCATGCGTGAATAGTAAGGTGTTCAGTAGGGATGAAGTTGTGGTGGTAGGTGAGGATTGCCATGCATGAATAGTAAGGTGTTCAGTAGGGATGAGGTTGTGGTGGTAGGTGAGGATTGCCATGCACGAATAGTAAGGTGTTCAATAGGGATGAGGTTGTGGTGGTAGGTGAGAATTGCCATGCGTGAATAGTAAGGTGTTCAGTAGGGATGAGGTTGTGGTGGTAGGTGAGGATTGCCATGCGTGAATAGTAAGGTGTTCAGTAGGGATGAGGTTGTGGTGGTAGGTGAGGATTGCCATGCGTGAATAGTAAGGTGTTCAGTAGGGATGAGGTTGTGGTGGTAGGTGAGGATTGCCATGCGTGAATAGTAAGGTGTTCAGTAGGGATGAGGTTGTGGTGGTAGGTGAGGATTGCCATGCGTGAATAGTAAGGTGTTCAGTAGGGATGAGGTTGTGGTAGGTGAGGAGCTCCATGCGTGAATAGTAAGGTGTTCAGTAGGGATGAGGTTGTGGTGGTAGGTGAGGAGCTCCATGCATGAATAGTAAGGTGTTCAGTAGGGATGAGGTTGTGGTGGTAGGTGAGGAGCTCCATGCGTGAATAGTAAGGTGTTCAGTAGGGATGAGGTTGTGGTGGTAGGTGAGGAGCTCCATGCATGAATAGTAAGGTGTTCAGTAGGGATGAGGTTGTGGTGGTAGGTGAGGATTGCCATGCGTGAATAGTAAGGTGTTCAGTAGGGATGAGGTTGTGGTGGTAGGTGAGGAGCTCCATGCGTGAATAGTAAGGTGTTCAGTAGGGATGAAGTTGTGGTGGTAGGTGAGGATTGCCATGCACGAATAGTAAGGTGTTCAGTAGGGATGAAGTTGTGGTGGTAGGTGAGGAGCTCCATGCGTGAATAGTAAGGTGTTCAGTAGGGATGAGGTTGTGGTGGTAGGTGAGGAGCTCCATGCGTGAATAGTAAGGTGTTCAGTAGGGATGAGGTTGTGGTGGTAGGTGAGGAGCTCCATGCACGAATAGTAAGGTGTTCAGTAGGGATGAGGTCAGGGCTCTGTACAGGACACTGGAGTTCCATGTCTTTATGGAGCTGGCTTTGTACACAGGCAGGGCGGAGGGGGGGGGGGGGGCACAGTCATGTCTTTACAGAGCTGGCCTTGTACACAGTGGGCACAGTCGTGGTGGAACAGAAAAGGGTCTTCACCAAACTATTACCACAAGGTTGGAGAAACACAACTGTCTACAATTGGGGGGGGGGATGGGGGACTGTCGCTGAAACTGGAGCACAGAGGATCTGGTGCAGCTGTGCATAGTAACCCCACCATTAAACAAGCTGATTGGTTACTAAGCACAGCAGCACCAGATTCTGTGTGCTCCAGTTTTAGGCCGGGTTTGTGCCTGAGGTCCGGTGCGTGTCTGTTCACCGGTTTAGGTGCGATTCAGGTCCGCATTTTTGTCTGAATTTGTACCAGAACCGGACCCAAACACGCACTCCACCCTTTTTCAATCTGGACCGCAGCCGCCCCGGATATGTGTGAAACGACTCCATTGAGAGCCCGTCACGCTCGCATGCCATGAGAATTGGATGTCAGGAATCCGCCATCCAATTCGCATATGTTTGGACCCGGCCTTAGTAAATCCCCCCATTTCTTGTATGATGCAGCATTAGCAGTACAATGAATACGTTGGAAGGGGGTCCTCATACTTTTTCCCATCCAGAAGATGTGGTAGCCAGGTGTCCACAAATCTTTGGTCATATAGGGGCTGATTTAGACCCCTTTCACACTGAGGCGATTTTCAGGCGCTTTTGGGCTAAAAATAGCGCATGAAAAACACCTCCGCTGCATTCCCAACCTGAAAGCCAGAGTGCTTCAACACTGGGGGCTGCGCTGGCAGGACGTTAGTAATAGTCATCTTTGCCCACCTCTCCTGCCCATTGAAATGAATGGGCACCGCTGCCCAAGTGCCTGCAAAGCAGCGGCTCTACACAGGCGCATTTAATCCTTTATTTGGCCGCTAGTGAGGTTAAATGCGCCCCGCTAACAGCCCAATAGCACCACTAAAATGACGGTAAAGCGTTGTGAAAACTGGCAGCGTTTTACCGCCAACACCCACCCGCCCCAGTGTGAAGGGGGGTCCAAAACTGGAGACTGTAAACTCTGGTGCAGCTTTTTGGCAAAGATTAATTGAAGAATCTGACGTTAAGCTGGCCATAGATGATAAGATTTTCCTTCCTGCAACCACGTGCTGCAAGAAAGAAAATCACTCCATTCCCCATCAATGGGGGAATCCCTCCCGCGTAGCTATTGTGTTCTCCCTGTTAGCAGAGTATTGATATAATGCGCTGGAAGCTTCTTGGATGCCGAGAAAACTTTACATTTTTATGGAGAAATATCAGAACATGTCTTACAGCATGGAAACAACAAACAAGTACACAAGATAGACAATACATCCTGGTATATCATAGAATACATGAACTATACACTATAATACTACAGCGCCACCTGCTGCATAGATAGGTATAATGCATACAGTATTGTCAGTTTATTAGCAACCATGCTGCTGCTGTTCTTTCCATCACTACCGGCGGGGGGCGCGGGGAGTCGTCCCAGCCAGGAGAACACAGTGATTATTGCAATTGGCTATAGCCGCTGGCAATAATCGCATGCAAAACCTGACATGCCTGCTGAACTGGCCGACATCTGAACCATCAATGGCCAGCTTAAGAAGCTGATTGGCTACCATGCCCAGCTGCACCTGAGTGCTCGAGTTTTAGTATGTTGGAGTGATACAACATCAATGGTCTCCTTACCACAGTGCAGCCATTGTAGAGATTGTGCTGGTCTTTGTGGGCATGGGCACAGAAATCCATACACGCCGTCACCCCAGAGAACGGACGTCCCTCTTGCAGACCGAGACGGCAATCCATTGCTACTTCCTCATTGTTGACCTGAGAGAGAGAGAAAGCAAATAATATAAGCAAATCTACAACCGGGTACAAATAAGAAGAGATAGAAGACGATCTTTGTAGCTGACCGTTATATGGGGAGGAGGTGACATCAATGAACATGGGGGAGGGGGAGTCTCAGCCAATCACCGGCTACTGGTTGTCCAAGAACGTTGTCTGCTGACTTCCTGTATAATTCTCTACTCTTGGGAGATTGTTTATAGGGTCAGGGGTCTCCAAACTTTCTAAAGAAAGGGCCACCTTACTGTCCTTCAGGCCAACCGCAATGTTGTGGTCAGTGGCAGGAATAATGCCTCAAGGGCCCGATAAAGGTTCTGGAGACCACTGGTTTAGGTAATGGTGGAGCCTCAAGGGCCCGATAAAGGTTCTGGAGACCACTGGTTTAGGTAATGGTGGAGCCTCAAGGGCCCGATAAAGGTTCTGGAGACCACTGGTTTAGGTAATGGTGGAGCCTCGCCCCCGATAAAGGTTCTGGAGACCACTGGTTTAGGTAATGGTGGAGCCTCAAGGGCCCGATAAAGGTTCTGGAGACCACTGGTTTAGGTAATGGTGGAGCCTCAAGGGCCCGATAAAGGTTCTGGAGACCACTGGTTTAGGTAATGGTGGAGCCTCGCCCCCGATAAAGGTTCTGGAGACCACTGGTTTAGGTAATGGTGGAGCCTCAAGGGCCCGATAAAGGTTCTGGAGACCACTGGTTTAGGTAATGGTGGAGCCTCAAGGACCCGATAAAGGTTCTGGAGACCACTGGTTTAGGTAATGGTGGAGCCTCAAGGGCCCGATAAAGGTTTGCAAACACAGTTTGGGGGCCACTGGTTCAGGTAATGGTGGAGCCACTTAAATGTCTCAGATACTTTGTAACAAAGAGATTTCTCATAACTCCCAAGTTTTCTCTCTGTCCACATGGGAGTTTTGGGTGTTCCCACCTCTATATTCCAGAAACTTCAGAATTTCCATAATATAAATAAATAAAATATTCACCATGGAAAGTGGAAACCACTCATGATGCCCCCAGCGAGCGTCCAGACCCGGGAAGTCAGCGGGTGTCTGAGATATAAACTGCCCGGTGGTGTAACTCTCCACGACCGGTTCTGAATGGACTGACCCCCCCGAAATAGTCAGCTGTGTCTTCCCACCAATAATCCCGGAGAAGTCTCCATGTCACTTCCTGGGCATTTACATAAACAGCGTTTGGTTGGTGAAGATGTTCAGAATGACCTCACATTGGCAGGCGGTGTATACAGAGGGGAAAATAACGATCGTCTGCCCCGCAGATTGTGTAAGTTTTTCCCCACTTACATAGAAATGAAGGGTCTATAATTTTTATCATAGGTGTATTTTATATGATGGAGACAGAATATCAACCAAAAATCCAGAAAAATCACACAATACAAATGTTATAAATGGAGTAAAATAAGTATTTGCCCCCCCGACCAACCAACCATAATTCTGCCCCCCACAGACTGGCTCCAGTAGGGGCTCATGTGGTATATATATGGAGTATATAGTATATATGGGGGGTATATATATGGGGTATACACAGACTGGCTCCAGTAGGGGCTCATGTGGTATATATATGGGGTATATAGTATATATGGGGTGTATATATGGGGTATATAGTATATATGGGGTATATATATGGGGGGTATATATGGGGTATACGCAGACTGGCTCCAGTAGGGGCTCGTGTGGTATATATATGGGGTATATAGTAAAAGCATCTGTGCAGCAGCGTGTGTGCATCATCCCTACGATCGTTTCGTTATATGTAACGTCATCTGGGGTGTCAGAGGACGTCGGTGAGAAGATTGTAGACCTGCACAAGGCCGGAATGGGCTACAAGACCCTCAGCAAGAAGATCGGTGAGAAGGAGACAACTGGAGGAGCGATTATTCACAAATGGAAGAAATCAGGCCAACAAAATAACCATCAATCGTCCTCAGTCTGGAGCTCCATGGAAGATTTCTCCTCATGGGGTGAGGATGGTCATGAGAAAAGTGAGGGATCCGCCCAGAACTACACGGGAGGAGCTTGTGAAGGATCTCAAGGGACCGCAGTCACCAAACAAACCATTGGGACACAATACACCACCATGGATTGAAATCCTGCAGCCCCCGCAAGGTCCTCCTCCTCAGGAAGACACATGTACAGGTCCCCCTCCTCAGGAAGAAGACACATGTACAGGTCCCCCTCCTCAGGAAGACACGTGTACAGGTCCCCCTCCCCCTCCTCAGGAAGACACATGTACAGGTCCCCCTCCTCAGGAAGACACATGTACAGGTCCCCCTCCTCAGGAAGACACATGTACAGGTCCACCTCCTCAGGAAGACACATGTACAGGTCCCCCTCCTCAGGAAGACACATGTACAGGTCCCCCTCCTCAGGAAGACACATGTACAGGTCCCCCTCCTCAGGAAGACACATGTACAGGTCCCCCCCCCTCCTCAGGAAGACACATGTACAGGTCCCCCTCCTCAGGAAGACACATGTACAGGTCCCCCTCCTCAGGAAGACACATGTACAGGTCCCCCTCCTCAGGAAGACACATGTACAGGTCCCCCTCCTCAGGAAGACACATGTACAGGTCCCCCTCCTCAGGAAGACACGTGTACAGGTCCCCCTCCTCAGGAAGACACGTGTACAGGTCCCCCCTCCTCAGGAAGACACGTGTACAGGTCCCCCTCCTCAGGAAGACACATGTACAGGTACCCCCTCCTCAGGAAGACACTTGTACAGGTCCCCCCTCCTCAGGAAGACACATGTACAGGTCCCCCTCCTCAGGAAGACACATGTACAGGTCCCCCTCCTCAGGAAGACACATGTACAGGTCCCCCTCCTCAGGAAGACACATGTACAGGTCCCCCTCCTCAGGAAGACACATGTACAGGTCCCCCTCCTCAGGAAGACACATGTACAGGTCCCCCTCCTCAGGAAGACACATGTACAGGTCCCCCTCCTCAGGAAGACACATGTACAGGTCTCCCCTCCTCAGGAAGACACATGTACAGGTCCCCCTCCTCAGGAAGACACATGTACAGGTCCCCCTCCTCAGGAAGACACATGTACAGGTCCCCCTCCTCAGGAAGACACATGTACAGGTACCCCTCCTCAGGAAGACACATGTACAGGTCCCCCTCCTCAGGGAGACACATGTACAGGTCCCCCTCCTCAGGAAGACACATGTACAGGTCCCCCTCCTCAGGAAGACACATGTACAGGTCCCCCTCCTCAGGAAGACACATGTACAGGTCCCCCTCCTCAGGAAGACACATGTACAGGTCCCCCTCCTCAGGAAGACACATGTACAGGTCCCCCTCCTCAGGAAGACACATGTACAGGTCCCCCTCCTCAGGAAGACACATGTACAGGTCCCCCTCCTCAGGAAGACACATGTACAGGTCCCCCTCCTCAGGAAGACACATGTACAGGTCCCCCTACTCAGGAAGACACATGTACAGGTCCCCTCCTCAGGAAGACACGTGTACAGGTCCCCCTCCTCAGGAAGACACATGTACAGGTCCCCCCTCCTCAGGAAGACACATGTACAGGTCCCCCTCCTCAGGAAGACACATGTACAGGTCCCCCTCCTCAGGAAGACACATGTACAGGTCCCCCTCCTCAGGAAGACACATGTACAGGTCCCCCTCCTCAGGAAGACACATGTACAGGTCCCCCTCCTCAGGAAGACACATGTACAGGTCCCCCTCCTCAGGAAGACACATGTACAGGTCCCCCTCCTCAGGAAGACACATGTACAGGTCCCCCCTCCTCAGGAAGACACATGTACAGGTTCCCCCTCCTCAGGAAGACACATGTACAGGTCCCCCTCCTCAGGAAGACACATGTACAGGTCCCCCCCTCCTCAGGAAGACACATGTACAGGTCCCCCTCCTCAGGAAGACACGTGTACAGGTCCCCCTCCTCAGGAAGACACATGTACAGGTCCCCCTCCTCAGGAAGACACATGTACAGGTCCCCCTCCTCAGGAAGACACATGTACAGGTCCCACTCCTCAGGAAGACACATGTACAGGTCCCCCTCCTCAGGAAGACACATGTACACAGACACATGTACAGGTCCCCCTCCTCAGGAAGACACATGTACAGGTCCCCCTCCTCAGGAAGACACATGTACAGGTCCCCCTCCTCAGGAAGACACATGTACAGGTCCCCCTCCTCAGGAAGACACATGTACAGGTCCCCCTCCTCAGAAGACACATGTACAGGTCCCCCTCCTCAGGAAGACACATGTACAGGTCCCCCCCCTCCTCAGGAAGACACATGTACAGGTCCCCCTCCTCAGGAAGACACATGTACAGGTCCCCCTCCTCAGGAAGACACGTGTACAGGTCCCCCTCCTCAGGAAGACACATGTACAGGTCCTCCTCCTCAGGAAGACACATGTACAGGTCCCCCTCCTCAGGAAGACACATGTACAGGTCCCCCTCCTCAGGAAGACACATGTACAGGTCCCCCTCCTCAGGAAGACACATGTACAGGTCCCCCCCTCAGGAAGACACATGTACAGGTCCCCCTCCTCAGGAAACACATGTACAGGTCCCCCCCTCCTCAGGAAGACACATGTACAGGTCCCCCTCCTCAGGAAGACACGTGTACAGGTCCCCCTCCTCAGGAAGACACATGTACAGGTCCCCTCCTCAGGAAGACACATGTACAGGTCCCCCTCCTCAGGAAGACACATGTACAGGTCCCCTCCTCAGGAAGACACATGTACAGGTCCTCCTCCTCAGGAAGACACATGTACAGGTCCCCCTCCTCAGGAAGACACATGTACAGGTCCCCCTCCTCAGGAAGACACGTGTACAGGTCCCCCTCCTCAGGAAGACACATGTACAGGTCCCCCTCCTCAGGAAGACACATGTACAGGTCCCCCTCCTCAGGAAGACACATGTACAGGTCCCCCCCTCCTCAGGAAGACATGTACAGGTCCTCCTCCTCAGGAAGACACATGTACAGGTCCCCTCCTCAGGAAGACACATGTACAGGTCCCCTCCTCAGGAAGACACATGTACAGGTCCCCCTCCTCAGGAAGACACATGTACAGGTCCCCCTCCTCAGGAAGACACATGTACAGGTCCCCCCTCCTCAGGAAGACACATGTACAGGTCCCCCTCCTCAGGAAGACACATGTACAGGTCCCCCTCCTCAGGAAGACACATGTACAGGTCCCCTCCTCAGGAAGACACATGTACAGGTCCCCCTCCTCAGGAAGACACATGTACAGGTCCCCCTCCTCAGGAAGACACATATACAGGAACGTCTGAAGTCCACCAATGAACATATAAATGATTCAGAGAAGGATCGGGAGAAAGTTCTGAGGTCAGATGAGACCAAAATTCAGCTCTTTGTAATTAACTCGACTCGCCGTGTTTGGAGGAGGAAAAATGGTGACTATGACCCTAAGAACTCCATCCCTACAGTCACACGGAGGGGGAAACATGATGATTTGGGGTGTTTCTCTGATAAAGGTTCAGGCCGACTTTGCGGCATTGAGGGGCCAATGGACGGGGCCATGTATTGTAAGATCTTGGAGGAGAACCTTCTTCCCTCATCCAGAACACTGAAGATGGGTCATGGATGGGTCTTCCAGCATGACAATGACCCAAAACATACCACTAAGGCAACAAAGGAGTGGCTCAAGAAGAAGCACATTAAGGTCATGGAGTGGCCTAGCCAGTCTCCAGACCTTAATCCTATAGAAAATGTATGGAGGAGCTGAAACTTCGAGTTGCCAAGAAACCTTCAGGATTTAGAGAAGATCTGTAGAGAAGAGAGGAGCAAAATCCCTCCTGAGATGTGGAAACCTGATCACCACCTACAAGAAACGTCTGACCTCTGTGATCACCAACAAGGGTTTCTCCACCAACTACTAAGGGGATCAAATACTTATTTTACTCACTCAACTGCAACTCCATTTATAATAATTAATAATAATTTGTATTGCGTGATTTTTCTGGATTTTTGGTTGATATTCCGTCTCTATCATATAAAATACACCTATGATAAAAATATAGACCCTTCATTTCTATGTAAGGGGGCAAAACTTACACAATCTGCAGGGAGGAGACGTATATATATATATATCATAGTAAATGTAGAACTAGATCTGTAGTCACGGTACAACACGTAGAAATGATTACCTGATTTGTGTACGCCTGGGGGGCCAGCTGCTTGTAAACTGGGGCAACATTCGTGGCCAATCTCTGGAAGCTGTCCTTCAGAACGTCCTCCTGGAAATACGACAGTAAGATGGATGAGTGACCTCCATGGGAGGGCGTAACATGACATATACTGTATATACTGTACATGGTATATATGACATATATGGTCCTCTGGCTGAGGAGGGTATATACTGTATATACTGTCCATGGTATATATGACATATATGGTCCTCTGGCTGAGGAGGGTATATACTGTATATACTGTCCATGGTATATATGACATATATGGTCCTCTGGCTGAGGAGGGTATATACTGTATATACTGTCCATGGTATATATGACATATATGGTCCTCTGGCTGAGGAGGGTATATACTGTATATACTGTACATGGTATATATGACATATATGGTCCTCTGGCTGAGGAGGGTATATACTGTATATACTGTACATGGTATACAGCACAGACACAGGTACATCAGAAAATTGTGATTTGCATTTTATTATATCTATATAATGATCACCACCCTGGGGGTTTCATATCATCGTTCTGGAAGTTTCTGTTCAGCATCGGGGGAGGTGAACTGACTGCTCACTATACATGGCTGCACATTGCCGATCATCCCATTTATTGGCCATCAATACTGCCAATCACATCATTAAAGCTGAACTCCAGCTATGGATTTATGGCCTAATCTAAGTATACAAATTCCAAACCCGGCTGATGTCTATGGAAGAGGACAACCCGTGTAACTAGGAAACAAGTCCATAGCCGGAGTCCTGCTTTAATGTACCCGAGTTCCTCCAGGGTCACAATACAGATGGATGGAGGATTCTTCTACTTGGGTCCCGGGAAACGCTTATTTTTGGTGCTCTTCACCTTTATTGGCATCAGTAGAAACCAGCAAAGACCGAAGACTGAAGACGGAAGACTGAAGACTGAAGACTAAAGACTAAAGACTGAAGACCAAAGACCGAAGACTGAACACTGAGCTCCGCAATCACAGAGAGACTCGGAATCCGCCATCATTTCTAATAATAATGGACGGTTTCTGATGGTTCAGCAGCAATAACTAGAATGTCAGATAAAAATCCCACCAGCAGATTCCATCCAGTTCTATACCGGTACAAGAGCTGACACTCGGCACACAGGGGGGGGGGGGGGGGGGGGGCAACAATACCGGCCAATCCAAATATATCTCTATGTCAGAAGACTAAACCTATAGTGAACTTGGTGTTGAGTTATTCACTTTCCAGTCATCACAGAGGACAAGGGGGAATCTTTACGTCTGGAGGAAAAGAGATTTCATCTCCAAATACGGAAAGGTTTCTTCACAGTAAGAGCTGTGAAAATGTGGAATAGACTCCCTGCAGAGGTGGATCGGGTCGGCTCAGTAGATTGCTATAAGAAAGGTCTGGATACTTTCCTAAATGTACAGAATATAACTGGGTGACATTTATAGGGAAAATCCGATTGCCTCTCGGGGGATCAGGAAGGAATTTTCCCCTGCTGTAGCAGATTGGATTATGGCTCTTCTGGGGGTTTTTTTTGCCTTCCTCTGGATCAGCTGTGGGTGTGGAATTGGGTATGTTGGATTGTACAATGTTTTTTATTTTTGTTTATTGTTTCTTTTTTTTTGTGGTTGAACTGGATAGACTTTTTCGGCCTCGCTAACTATGTAACTATCCAATTCCTGACTTCTCCACCATAGAGCTTGGACCATAAAAAACATGGCGGCCGAGGCCAGCAGGAAACCAAGGAACATAAAGACACCTATGAAAGATCTCTACAGAATGGCCACCTACCTCCTTAGGATGATCCCCTACCAGTCGGAACTTCCTGGGGGTCTTGCTGCGAGCGTACTTGCACCCATTGAAGTACATACTCCAGGAGCATCCGAAGGAGAAGGAGGCTCCGCAGGTGTTGGGGTCCTTCCCTTGGCATGCGCAGGTCCGGCTACAACACAAAACAGACAGGAAATCAACATGCGGAAGACGTTCAGCGGGATGTAAAGAATCGTCTCCCTTCCAGTGAAGGAATATCACAACATTTCTGCTGATAGTTCTGTATGGAGAAGTCTCAGCAGAACACCTAAGGTATTACTGTCTGTATATCTCCCGTGTGAGATCACCTAAGGTATTACTGTCTGTATATCTCCCGTGTGAGATCACCTAAGGTATTACTGTCTGTATATCTCCAGTGTGAGATCACCTAAGGTATTACTGTCTGTATATCTCCAGTGTGAGATCACCTAAGATATTATTGTCTGTATATCTCCAGTGTGAGATCACCTAAGGTATTACTGTCTGTATATCTCCCGTGTGAGATCACCTAAGGTATTACTGTCTGTATATCTCCCGTGTGAGATCACCTAAGGTATTACTGTCTGTATATCTCCCGTGTGAGATCACCTAAGGTTCTACTGTCTGTATATCTCCCGTGTGAGATCACCTAAGGTATTACTGTCTTTATATCTCCCGTGTGAGATCACCTAAGGTATTACTGTCTGTATATCTCCAGTGTGAGATCACCTAAGATATTACTGTCTGTATATCTCCTGTGTGAGATCACCTAAGGTATTACTGTCTGTATATCTCCCGTGTGAGATCACCTGAGGTATTACTGTCTGTATATCTCCAGTGTGAGATCACCTAAGATATTACTGTCTGTATATCTCCCGTGTGAGATCACCTGAGGTATTACTGTCTGTATATCTCCAGTGTGAGATCACCTAAGATATTATTGTCTGTATATCTCCAGTGTGAGATCACCTAAGGTATTACTGTCTGTATATCTCCTGTGTGAGATCACCTGAGGTATTACTGTCTGTATATCTCCCGTGTGAGATCACCTGAGGTATTACTGTCTGTATATCTCCAGTGTGAGATCACCTAAGATATTACTGTCTGTATATCTCCCGTGTGAGATCACCTAAGATATTATTGTCTGTATATCTCCAGTGTGAGATCACCTAAGGTTCTACTGTTTGTGTCCTATGAGATAACTATTGGCAGACAGGAATCTGTTCCGTTTGTCGATCATTTTGTGGATCGGTGTTATGTAAACCACTACTGCTTCTTCTGCAATATTCCTCGCCAGCCATGAGGGGCGCCGCTCTGACATGAGGAAGCAAAGCCTGGCTCCTCTACAAAGATGGCCGCCTCCACACAGAGATACAGTGCCACACCCAGCATGCTAAATCAATAACTGGTCAATGAGCCTCCAATGGGTCCAAATCAAAAGCAAACTCCTCTCCTCTACTTCCTGCACCTCAACCCCACAAAAATGTTCTATAATAGGGCAGATGTTTGTGATTGGCCAACAAGAAAATGGTTCAATATAAAAATAACTTGCATAATAATTTGTAAAGAAGTAATCAGGCTCCTGAATTCTGGCTTTAAATGTAATAACGTTATCGGTCTACAAAGGTGCAACGGAATTTCCGATGGAAATCCGTTTGTACGCCCATCGGTCTTTTTCTGTCGGAATTTCCGACTGACTTTGGATTGAGAACCTGTTCTCAATTTTTCAGACGGAAAACCTTTCTATCGGATTTTCCGATCGTGTGTATGCAATTCCGACACGCAAAATTCCGACGCATGCTCGGAAACATTAAACTTCCCTTTTATAGTGCCATCCAACGTGTTTTATGCCGCTGTGTTATTGACCGTCGGAAATTGAGCAGAATTCCGTCGAAAAAACCGTCAGAGTTTTTTCCGACGAGAATTCCGATCGTGTGTAGGCGGCATTAGACTTCCTAATATGGCAAAATGGGAGAAGGATGTCGGTGTCATCTCTGGAGACCACGGGACTGAGGCCTTGGAATCTCCCCATAGCTGCTCTGCTCTGAATGTAACCCAAAGGCTTTCACAAATATATTTACTATTGCGGGTGAATCACACCCCTCCTTTTAGTTGTTTACCCTTGGGCTTCATTCTGATCCATTGTGTACAAGGTGTAGTGGGGACTATGGGGTGTACTATGGATGATGGTGTGTAGAGGGGACGATGGGGTGTAGTGGGGACTATGGGGTGTACTATGGATGATGGGGTGTAGAGGGGACGATGGGGTGTAGTGGGGACAATGTGGTGTAGTAGGGACAATGGGGTGTAGAGGGGACGATGGGGTGTAGTGGGGACAATGTGGTGTAGTAGGGACAATGGGGTGTAGAGGGGACGATGGGGTGTAGTGGGGACTATGGGGTGTACTATGGACGATGGGGTGTAGTGGGTTCAATGGGGTGTAGTGGGGACAATGTGGTGTAGTGGGGACAATGGGGTGTAGTGGGGACAATGGGGTGTAGTAGGGACAATGGGGTGTAGTGGGGACAATGGGGTGTAGTGGGGACAATGGGGTGTAGTAGGGACAATGGGGTGTAGTGGGGACAATGGGGTGTAGTAGGGACAATGGGGTGTAGTGGGGACAATGGGGTGTAGTAGGGACAATGGGGTGTAGTGGGGACAATGGGGTGTAATAGGGACAATGGGGTGTAGTAGGGACAATGGGGTGTAGTGGGGACAATGGGGTGTAGTAGGGACAATGGGGTGTAGTAGGGACAATGGGGTGTAGTGGGTTCAATGGGGTGTAGTGGGGACAATGGGGTGTAGTGGGGACAATGGGGTGTAGTGGGGACAATGGGGTGTAGTAGGGACAATGGGGTGTAGTAGGGACAATGGGGTGTAGTAAGGACGATGAGGATCTGAAGTTGCACTGGACTAGTCTAATACACACTATTAACTATTAGAGCTGCTAACCCTAAACTGTGCTTCTCGGGCATTCCTGATCTAATACGGGCCGTATACAGTATATACGTGTATAGAGAGGCAGAATCCAAGGTGTTATTATTAAGCCTTCAGCATTGGGTTTCACAATCCCCTCCTACATGAAAGAGCGAACAAAAGTCCTGGATGGCTTAACTTCAATGTAAAAATGCATATAAAAGCAAAGGAGAAGGCCTTCAAAAAATACAAGGCTGAGGGGGTCATCATCAGCATTCAGACTTTACAAAGAATGCAACAAGAAATGGCTAAGATAGAACATGAAAGACACATAGCGGAGGAGAGCAAAAAAATCCCAAGAAATTCTTTAAGTATGTAAACAGTAAAAAAGGGAGGACAGACCATATTGGCCCCATAAAGAATGAGGAAGGTCATCTGATTACAAAGGATGGGGGATGGTGAAGGTATTGAATTTATTCTTCTCCTCAGTCTTCACGAGGGAATCGGGGGGGAGGGGCTTCAGTAACCAAAACTGCAGTGTTTATCCTATCAGCACAGGGGTAGAACGTCTCGGGTTTTAAGCTCTGGGGATGTCGGTTATCCCAGGCCTGGCTCCATTGGACCTGGTCTTGGATAGACTCCTATTATAAAATCTGTGTATATACAGTATATAGCGCACCCCCACCCTGCACAGCCGGGCTCACCGAGTCTTCACAGTCACCCCGGCTGTGCAGGGTGGGGGACCCCCTTTCTCCTAGATGGGGTGCGCTATATACTGTATATTACTGAAGCCCCTCCCCCCGATTCCCTCGTGAAGACTGAGGAGAAGAATAAATTCAATACCTTCACCATCCCCCCATCCTTTGTAACCAGATGTCCTTCCTCATTTCAGTATGGTCCATCCTCCCTTTTTTACTGTTTACATACTTAAAGAATTTCTTGGGATTTTTTTGCTCTCCTCCGCTATGTGTCTTTCATGTTCTATCTTAGCCGTCCTTATTGCACCCTTACATTTCTTGTTTCATTCTTTGTAAAGTCTGAATGCTGATGATGATCCCTCAGCCTTGTATTTTTTGAAGGCCTTTTCCTTTGCTTTTATATGCATTTTTACATTGGAGTTAAGCCATCCAGGACTTTTGTCTCACCGAGTCTTCACAGTCACCCCAGAGAGACAGTCCGGGAATTAGTTTTTATGGTTTATTGAGGGGTAAGAACTTGGATAGGGATGGGAGGTTATGGGATGCCCACCTGACTTCAGGCCAACTTCAGAACAGCTTCCTATATACAGTCTCTATATACAGTCCATATATATACGTCCCCATATACAGTCCCTATATACAGTCCCCATATACAGTCCATATCTACGTCCCCATATAGTCCCTATACACAGTCTTTATATACAGTCTCTATACAGTTCCTATACAGTCCCTATATACAGTCTCTATATACAGTCCGGATAAACAGTCCTATATACAGTCCCTATATACAGTCCCGATAAACAGTCTCTATATACAGTCTATATATACAGTCCCTATATACAGTCCCAATAAACAGTCCTATATATAGTCCACTTCTTCCTCCAGCACTTCACTTTCTTGCAGGACTCAGCTATGCCACCCAGCAGTAATTTGTGTAGCAAAGGCCCATTACAGCTAGGGACCCCGGGCCCCTATACTTGAAGAGCAGATACGGTGACACAGCTTGCACTTTCCCAGCACTTCCTCCCGTGGTCACTGATCCCAGCACCACCTCTTCAGGCACTGCCAATCCTCCTGGCTACAGCTGCCCCTTTCACTAGCCCACCTGGCTACTTCTCCACAGTCCTTCCAGACTGACGTCTCCCGGACAGGCTGACCTCTCCTCGCTCCCGCGCCTCCAGGAAGGATTCCTCTGTGTGTTGTAGAGTCCCAGGCCCAAGGTCTACCCCCCCCCCCCCCCCTGGGGGGCTCCGACAGCCTCCTCAGCACTCCATCTCCATCTTCCACCCAACACACACTGTCCACGCTGGCATAACCCATGAGTATTTATGAGGTACCTGCCCCCTGCCAGCCCAATTTGCTGGGAATTGTCTGAGGCCCTCATCAATATTCCAAGCAGCCCCTCCTAGACTCCACCCTCTACTTCTGGAAGCTTCTCCAATGTTCCAGAGAACAAGGGGAGGTACCAGAGGTGCTGCTTGCTGAGTCATCCAGCCTCCCCGAGTCACTCATCCCTGACCCATATTCAACCCAGCCTGGCTCTCAGCCAAGCCAATTTACCTCCTAACAACTATGTACGCTAGCTAGAGGGTGCTACAAGTATATGACTATATGGTTATAAGGTGGTACCTAGGTAGGTGTTCCAGGGATACGGTGGGTTGGGGGCATCACTATATGGTTATAAGGTGGTACCTAGGTAGGTGTTCCAGGGATAGGGTGGGTTGGGGGCAATACTATATGGTTATAAGATGGTACCTAGGTAGGTGTTCCAGGGATAGGGTGGGTTGGGGGCAATACTATATGGTTATAAGATGGTACCTAGGTAGGTGTTCCAGGGATAGGGAGGGTTGGGGGCATCACTATACTGTATGGTTATAAGGTGGTACCTAGGTAGGTGTTCCAGGGATAGGGAGGGTTGGGGGCATCACTATATGGTTATAAGATGGTACCTAGGTAGGTGTTCCAGGGATAGGGAGGGTTGGGGGCATCACTATATGGTTATAAGATGGTACCTAGGTAGGTGGTCCAGGGATAGGGTGGGTTTGGGGCATCACTATATGGTTATAAGATGGTACCTAGGTAGGTGTTCCAGGGATAGGGTGGGTTTGGGGCATCACTATATGGTTATAAGATGGTACCTAGGTAGGTGTTCTGGGAATAGGGTGGGTTGGGGGCATCACTATATGGTTATAAGGTGGTACCTAGGTAGGTGTTCTGGGAATAGGGTGGGTTGGGGGCATCACTATATGGTTATAAGGTGGTACCTAGGTAGGTGTTCTGGGAATAGGGTGGGTTGGTGGCATCACTATATGCAAAGTCCATAAAGACATGGATGAGCGAGTTTGGGGTGGTCGAAAACTGACTGGCCTGCACAGAGTCCTGACCTCAACAGAACACCTTTGGGATGAATTAGAGTGGAGACTGTGAGCCAGCCCTTCTCATCCAACATCAGTGCCTAACCTCACAAATGCTCTTCTGGAAGAATGGTCAAACATTCCCATAGACACCCTCCTAAACCTTGTGGACGGCCTTCCCAGAAGAGGTGAAGCTGTTATAGCTGCAAAGGGCCAACTCAATATTGAACCCTCCGGACTAAGACTGGGGGGTCACTAGAGGTCATGTGTGTGTAAAGGCAGGCGTCCCAATACTTTTGGGAATATAGTGTATATATATATACTTAGTGGTGGTGCACAGTGGTTGTCCTCTCTCTGGCTGACCTTCTATATTAGCGATCGGAGAGGCCGAGGACAACTTTACAAATCTCTAGAAGTTGTACAGAAGTGAAATACAAAAAGAAACACAGGAATGTAAAGAAAGTGAGAATGACTTAGTGAAGTGATTGGTGAATGACCAGTGAATGATCTGTGAATGATCGGTGAACGATCGGTGAACGATCGGTGAATGATCGGTGAACGATCGGTGAATGATCGGTGAACGATCGGTGAATGATCGGTGAATGATCGGTGAATGATCGGTGAATGATCGGTGAATGATCGGTGAATGATCGGTGAATGATCGGTGAATGATCGGTGAATGATCGGTGAATGATCGGTGAACGATGCGGATGGAGAAGACTCACTCGTCATTCAGGCCACATCTTCTGGATGTTGGGTTGCCGTATTTGGTGATGGTCTCGGTGATGGTGCTGTAGAGCGTGTCTCCCAGGGAACGGGAGATTCCCTCCCACGCCATGATTAGGATGATAATGACGGCGTTGTCACAGGTGTGACCGGCCCGATGCCGAACCAAAACCAGCAGCTTCTCCTCCTCGCTCTGCCGCCGGATCACCTGAACAAAACAAAACATCCATTAATTCCCAGGAAGAGCAGAATTGTGCCAAAGTCTCAGAGAGGCCCAAGTATGAGGCGTTCCCAACCCCCATCCCCGGACCCCCATCTCCGGACCTCCATCCCCAGACCCCCATCCCCAGACCCCCATCTCCGGACCCCCATCCCCAGACCCCCATCTCCAGACCCCCATCCCCAGACCCCCATACCCGGACCCCCATACCCGGGCCCCCATCCCCAGACCCCCATCCCCAGACCCCCATCCCCAGACCTCCATCCCCGGGCCCCCATCCCCAGACCCCCATCCCCAGACCTCCATCCCCAGACCCCCATACCCGGGCCCCCATCTCCGGACCTCCATCCCCAGACCCCCATACCTGGGCCCCCATCCCCAGACCCCCATCCCCAGACCCCCATACCTGGGCCCCCATCTCCAGACCCCCATCCCCAGACCTCCATCCCCAGACCCCCATACCCGGGCCCCCATCCCAGACCCCCTCCCCAGACCTCCATCCCCAGACCCCCATACCTGGGCCCCCATCCCCCCCCAGCCCCCCATCCCCAGACCCCCATACCCGGGCCCCCATCTCCGGACCTCCATCCCCAGACCCCCATACCTGGGCCCCCATCCCCAGACCCCCATACCCGGGCCCCCATCTCCGGACCTCCATCCCCAGACCCCCATCCCCGGGCCCCCATCTCCGGACCCCCATCCCCAGACCCCCATCTCCGGACCCCCATCCCCAGACCCCCATCTCCAGACCCCCATCCCCAGACCCCCATACCCGGGCCCCCATCCCCAGACCCCCATCCCCAGACCCCCATCCCCAGACCTCCATCCCCGGGCCCCCATCCCCAGACCCCCATCCCCAGACCTCCATCCCCAGACCCCCATACCTGGGCCCCCATCCCCAGACCCCCATCCCCAGACCCCCATCCCCAGACCTCCATCCCCGGGCCCCCATCCCCAGACCCCCATCCCCAGACCTCCATCCCCAGACCCCCATACCCGGGCCCCCATCTCCGGACCTCCATCCCCAGACCCCCATACCTGGGCCCCCATCCCCAGACCCCCATCCCCAGACCCCCATACCTGGGCCCCCATCTCCAGACCCCCATCCCCAGACCTCCATCCCCAGACCCCCATACCCGGGCCCCCATCTCCGGACCTCCATCCCCAGACCCCCATACCTGGGCCCCCATCCCCAGACCCCCATACCCGGGCCCCTATCCGTGGACCTCCATCCCCAGACCCCCATACCTGGGCCCCCATCCCCAGACCTCCATCCCCAGACCCCCATCCCCAGACCACCATCCCCAGACCCCCATACCCGGGCCCCCATCTCCAGACCCCCATCCCCAGACCTCCATCCCCAGACCCCCATACCTGGGCCCCTATCCCCAGACCTCCATCCCCAGACCCCCATCTCCTGACCCCCATCCCCAGACCCCCATACCTGGGCCCCTATCCGTGGACCTCCATCCCCAGATCCCCCCCCATCCCCGGGCCCCCATCTCCGGACCCCCATCCCCAGACCTCCATCCCCGGACCCCCATACCTGGGCCCCTATCCGTGGACCCCCATCCCCAGACCCCCATACCCGGGCCCCTATCCGTGGACCTCCATCCCCAGACCCCCATCCCCGGGCCCCCATCTCCGGACCCCTATCCCCAGACCCCCATCCCCAGACCCCCATCCCCAGACCTCCATCCCCAGACCCCCATACCCGGGCCTCCTTCTCCGGACCTCCATCCCCAGACCCCCATACCCGGGCCCCCATCTCCGGACCCCCATCCCCAGACCTCCATCCCCAGACCCCCATCCCCAGACCCCCATACCCGGGCCCCCTTCTCCGGACCCCCATCCCCAGACCTCCATCCCCAGACCCCCATACCCGGGCCCCCTTCTCCGGACCCCCATCCCCAGACCCCCATCCCCAGACCCCCATCCCCAGACCTCCATCCCCAGACCCCCATCCCCGGGCCTCCTTCTCCGGACCTCCATCCCCAGACCCCCATACCCGGGCCCCCATCTCCGGACCCCCATCCCCAGACCTCCATCCCCAGACCCCCATCCCCAGACCCCCATACCCGGGCCCCCTTCTCCGGACCCCCATCCCCAGACCTCCATCCCCAGACCCCCATACCCGGGCCCCCTTCTCCGGACCTCCATCCCCAGACCTCCATCCCCAGACCCCCATACCCGGGCCCCCTTCTCCGGACCTCCATCCCCAGACCCCCATACCTGGGCCCCTATCCGTGGACCTCCATCCCCAGACCTCCATCCCCAGACCCCCATACCCGGGCCTCCTTCTCCGGACCTCCATCCCCAGACCCCCATACCCGGGCCCCTATCTCCGGACCCCCATCCCCAGACCTCCATCCCCAGACCCCCATCCCCAGACCCCCATACCCGGGCCCCCTTCTCCGGACCCCCATCCCCAGACCTCCATCCCCTGACCCCCATACCCGGGCCCCCTTCTCCGGACCTCCATCCCCAGACCTCCATCCCCAGACCCCCATACCCGGGCCCCCTTCTCCGGACCTCCATCCCCAGACCTCCAATCCCCAGACCCCCATACCCGGGCCCCTATCCGTGGACCTCCATCCCCAGACCTCCATCCCCAGACCCCCATACCCGGGCCCCCTTCTCCGGACCTCCATCCCCAGACCTCCATCCCCGGGCCCCCTTCTCCGGACCTCCATCCCCAGACCCCCATACCTGGGCCCCTATCCGTGGACCTCCATCCCCAGACCTCCATCCCCAGACCCCCATCCCCAGACCTCCATCCCCAGACCCCCATACCCGGGCCTCCTTCTCCGGACCTCCATCCCCAGACCCCCATACCCGGGCCCCCATCTCCGGACCCCCATCCCCAGACCTCCATTCCCAGACCCCCATCCCCAGACCCCCATACCCGGGCCCCCTTCTCCGGACCCCCATCCCCAGACCTCCATCCCCAGACCCCCATACCCGGGCCCCCTTCTCCGGACCTCCATCCCCAGACCTCCATCCCCAGACCTCCATCCCCAGACCCCCATACCTGGGCGCCCATCTCCGGACCCCTATCCCCAGACCCCCATACCCGGGCCCCCTTCTCCGGACCTCCATCCCCGGACCCCCATACCCGGGCCCCCTTCTCCGGACCCCCATCCCCAGACCCCCATCCCCAGACCTCCATCCCCAGACCTCCATCCCCAGACCCCCATACCTGGGCCCCCATCTCCGGACCTCCATCCCCAGACCCCCATACCCGGGCCCCCATCTCCGGACCTCCATCCCCAGACCCCCATACCTGGGCCCCTATCCGTGGCCCTCCATCCCCAGACCTCCATCCCCAGACCCCCATCCCCAGACCTCCATCCCCAGACCCCCATACCCGGGCCTCCTTCTCCGGACCTCCATCCCCAGACCCCCATACCCGGGCCCCCATCTCCGGACCCCCATCCCCAGACCTCCATCCCCAGACCCCCATCCCCAGACCCCCATACCCGGGCCCCCTTCTCCGGACCCCCATCCCCAGACCTCCATCCCCAGACCCCCATACCCGGGCCCCCTTCTCCGGACCTCCATCCCCAGACCTCCATCCCCAGACCCCCATACCCGGGCCCCCTTCTCCGGACCTCCATCCCCAGACCTCCAATCCCCAGACCCCCATACCCGGGCCCCTATCCGTGGACCTCCATCCCCAGACCTCCATCCCCAGACCCCCATACCCGGGCCCCCTTCTCCGGACCTCCATCCCCAGACCCCCATACCTGGGCCCCTATCCGTGGACCTCCATCCCCAGACCTCCATCCCCAGACCCCCATCCCCAGACCTCCATCCCCAGACCCCCATACCCGGGCCTCCTTCTCCGGACCTCCATCCCCAGACCCCCATACCCGGGCCCCCATCTCCGGACCCCCATCCCCAGACCTCCATCCCCAGACCCCCATCCCCAGACCCCCATACCCGGGCCCCCTTCTCCGGACCCCCATCCCCAGACCTCCATCCCCAGACCCCCATACCCGGGCCCCCTTCTCCGGACCTCCATCCCCAGACCTCCATCCCCAGACCCCCATACCCGGGCCCCCTTCTCCGGACCTCCATCCCCAGACCTCCAATCCCCAGACCCCCATACCCGGGCCCCTATCCGTGGACCTCCATCCCCAGACCTCCATCCCCAGACCCCCATACCCGGGCCCCCTTCTCCGGACCTCCATCCCCAGACCTCCATCCCCAGACCCCCATACCCGGGCCCCCTTCTCCGGACCTCCATCCCCAGACCCCCATACCTGGGCCCCTATCCGTGGACCTCCATCCCCAGACCTCCATCCCCAGACCCCCATCCCCAGACCTCCATCCCCAGACCCCCATACCCGGGCCTCCTTCTCCGGACCTCCATCCCCAGACCCCCATACCCGGGCCCCCATCTCCGGACCCCCATCCCCAGACCTCCATCCCCCGACCCCCATCCCCAGACCCCCATACCCGGGCCCCCTTCTCCGGACCCCCATCCCCAGACCTCCATCCCCAGACCCCCATACCCGGGCCCCCTTCTCCGGACCTCCATCCCCAGACCTCCATCCCCAGACCCCCATACCCGGGCCCCCTTCTCCGGACCTCCATCCCCAGACCTCCAATCCCCAGACCCCCATACCCGGGCCCCTATCCGTGGACCTCCATCCCCAGACCTCCATCCCCAGACCCCCATACCCGGGCCCCCTTCTCCGGACCTCCATCCCCAGACCTCCATCCCCAGACCCCCATACCCGGGCCCCCTTCTCCGGACCTCCATCCCCAGACCCCCATACCTGGGCCCCTATCCGTGGACCTCCATCCCCAGACCTCCATCCCCTGACCCCCATCCCCAGACCTCCATCCCCAGACCCCCATACCCGGGCCTCCTTCTCCGGACCTCCATCCCCCGACCCCCATACCCGGGCCCCCATCTCCTGACCCCCATCCCCAGACCTCCATACCCAGACCCCCATCCCCAGACCCCCATACCCGGGCCCCCTTCTCCGGACCCCCATCCCCAGACCTCCATCCCCAGACCCCCATACCCGGGCCCCCTTCTCCGGACCTCCATCCCCAGACCTCCATCCCCAGACCCCCATACCCGGGCCCCCTTCTCCGGACCTCCATCCCCAGACCTCCATCCCCAGACCCCCATACCCGGGCCCCCTTCTCCGGACCTCCATCCCCAGACCTCCAATCCCCAGACCCCCATACCCGGGCCCCTATCCGTGGACCTCCATCCCCAGACCTCCATCCCCAGACCCCCCTACCCGGGCCCCCTTCTCCGGACCTCCATCCCCAGACCTCCATCCCCAGACCCCCATACCCGGGCCCCTATCCGTGGACCTCCATCCCCAGACCCCCATACCCGGGCCCCTATCCGTGGACCTCCATCCCCAGACCCCCATACCCGGGCCCCCATCTCCGGACCCCTATCTGTGGACCCCAACCCCCGGCACGTCCTCAAAGGGGACTACATTGGACCACCAAGGGGCTGTGGAGACTTCAAATGAGGTCCTCCACCTTTGTGCTCATTGGAGGTTCGATGACTTTCTAGGCTTCCGTCTGATTGTTCTCACACAGGGGCTCCTGGGCTGAATGGGTGAAATGAATGAGGACTGAAAATCTGTAATACCTACAAAGGGCCACCAGGGGCCACAGAACTTTTCCTTTAACTGCTTTTCTACATTCAAGCACAAGCTATGAAAAAACACTGATGCCCCACCCCCTGGGTGGAGCCAGGGGGGCAAACACTCACACCTCAACCAATCAGCAGATTAAAGTGCTACCAAACTACCATCACACTGGGATATGATTGGCTGCTTTCAGCTTGACACAGCCCAGCCCCGTAACTCCTTGGATTGCTGGGGGGGGGGCGGGGGCTGTTGTTACATTTCAATACCCCATTTATTAGAGCCGGGTGAACGATTCGGGTCAAGCAAAAGACATCGCCGTTCAGTGAACATCCGAATGTGCGGGGCGATCGGCGGTGTGTTCCCCACAATGCACTGCATGGGTCCAAAGCACCTCCCCCACTTGTCCCCCCCTCCCCCCTTTCCTGCCAGGCTGCATGCTGGGATAAGAGTCGGGTATGGATTGGGGGGGGGCTCCACAAGGTTTTTTTCACATTTTTCTATTGAATTTATTAAATGTCATTATTGCTGCAGCAGGTTCTATACATCCTACAGATGCAGCAGGTTCTATACATGGTACAGATGCAGCAGGTTCTATACATGGTACAGATGCAGCAGGTTCTATACATCCTACAGATGCAGCAGGTTCTATACATCATACAGATGCAGCAGGTTCTATACATCATACAGATGCAGCAGGTTCTATACATGGTACAGATGCAGCAGGTTCTATACATCATACAGATGCAGCAGGTTCTATACATCCTACAGATGCAGCAGGTTCTGTACATCCTACAGATGCAGCAGGTTCTATACATCCTACAGATGCAGCAGGTTCTATACATCCTACAGATGCAGCAGGTTCTATACATGGTACAGATGCAGCAGGTTCTATACATCCTACAGCTGCAGCAGGTTCTATACATCCTACAGATGCAGCAGGTTCTATGCATCCTACAGCTGCAGCAGGTTCTATACATCCTACAGATGCAGCAGGTTCTATACATCCTACAGCTGCAGCAGGTTCTATACATCCTACAGATGCAGCAGGTTCTATACATCCTACAGATGCAGCAGGTTCTATACATCCTACAGATGCAGCAGGTTCTATACATCCTACAGCTGCAGCAGGTTCTATACATCCTACAGATGCAGCATGTTCTGTACATCCTACAGATGCAGCAGGTTCTATACAAGGTACAGATGCAGCAGGTTCTGTACATCCTACAGATGCAGCAGGTTCTATACAAGGTACAGATGCAGCAGGTTCTATACATCCTACAGATGCAGCAGGTTCTGTACATCCTACAGATGCAGCAGGTTCTATACATCCTACAGATGCAGCAGGTTCTATACATCCTACAGATGCAGCAGGTTCTGTACATCCTACAGATGCAGCAGGTTCTATACATGGTACAGATGCAGCAGGTTCTATACATCCTACAGATGCAGCAGGTTCTATACATCATACAGATGCAGCAGGTTCTATACATCCTACAGCTGCAGCAGGTTCTATATATCCTACAGATGCAGCAGGTTCTATACATCCTACAGCTGCAGCAGGTTCTATACATCCTACAGATGCAGCAGGTTCTATACATCCTACAGCTGCAGCAGGTTCTATACATCCTACAGATGCAGCAAGTTCTATACAAGGTACAGATGCAGCAGGTTCTATACATCCTACAGATGCAGCAGGTTCTATACATCCTACAGATGCAGCAGGTTCTGTACATCCTACAGATGCAGCAGGTTCTATACATGGTACAGATGCAGCAGGTTCTATACATGGTACAGATGCAGCAGGTTCTATACATCCTACAGATGCAGCAGGTTCTATACATCCTAAAGATGCAGCAGGTTCTATACATCCTAAAGATGCAGCAGGTTCTATACATCCTACAGATGCAGCAGGTTCTATACATCCTACAGATGCAGCAGGTTCTATACAAGGTACAGATGCAGCAGGTTCTATACATCCTACAGATGCAGCAGGTTCTATACATCCTACAGATGCAGCAGGTTCTATACATCCTACAGCTGCAGCAGGTTCTATACATCCTACAGATGCAGCAGGTTCTATACATCCTACAGATGCAGCAAGTTCTATACAAGGTACAGATGCAGCAGGTTCTATACATCCTACAGATGCAGCAGGTTCTGTACATCCTACAGATGCAGCAGGTTCTATACATCCTACAGCTGCAGCAGGTTCTATACATCCTACAGATGCAGCAGGTTCTATACAAGGTACAGATGCAGCAGGTTCTATACATCCTACAGATGCAGCAGGTTCTATACATCCTACAGATGCAGCAGGTTCTATACATGGTACAGCTGCAGCAGGTTCTATACATCCTACAGATGCAGCAGGTTCTATACATCCTACAGATGCAGCAAGTTCTATACAAGGTACAGATGCAGCAGGTTCTATACATCCTACAGATGCAGCAGGTTCTGTACATCCTACAGATGCAGCAGGTTCTATACATCCTACAGCTGCAGCAGGTTCTATACATCCTACAGATGCAGCAGGTTCTATACAAGGTACAGATGCAGCAGGTTCTATACATCCTACAGCTGCAGCAGGTTCTATACATCCTACAGATGCAGCAGGTTCTATACAAGGTACAGATGCAGCAGGTTCTATACATCCTACAGATGCAGCAGGTTCTATACATCCTACAGATGCAGCAGGTTCTATACATCATACAGATGCAGCACTTTACAGGCAGACTAAAGGGACCCCCCAGGCAGGAAATTCTCATTTTTATTGTTTCAAGTATCCATAAAATCACTGAAAAACATTGATACATGTCCCCAGGGCAGTACCCAGGCCCCCATCTCTGGACCCCTATCCATGGACCTCAACCCCAGGACCCCCATACCTGGCCCCCATTGCCGGACTCCCATACCCGGGCCCCCAACTCCGGACCCCTATTCGTGGACCTCCATCCCCAGACCCCCATACCCGGCCCCCAACGCCAGACCCCCATCCCTGGACTTCCATCCCCGGACCCCCATCCCCGTGCCCACCGTCCCTGAACCTTCATCCCCGTGTCTCCCATCCCTGGACCTCCATCCCCATGCCTCCCATCCGGACCCCTATCCGTGGACCTCAACCCCCGTGCACCCTTTCCCAGACCCCCCATCCCTGTGCCCCCATCCCCATGCCCACCATCCCTGGACCTCCATCCCCGTGCCCCCCAACCCCGGACCTCCATCCCCGTGCCTCCCATCCGGACCCCATCCCCATGCCTCCATCCCCGAACCCCATCCCTGTGCCTCCATCCCCGGACCCCCATCTCCGTGCCTTCATCCCTGGACCCCCATCCCTGGACCCCCATCCCCGGACCCCCATCCCTGGACCCCCATCCCTGTGCCTCCATCCTCATCCATCCTCATCCAATCACTACTGTTTATAACACCAGAAAAGGGGGAGAATGTTAATTCTGGAATGTGAAGTTTATGGTGAGATCTATAAATCCGAATGAAAATCCTTCGCTCTCGAGGAGCGGCCGATCGATGCAACAAATAATGAATTATTCGCATGGCGTGGAATGAAGGAGAAGACGATTGAATGAGTGGGGGAGGGTGGCGGCAGAGCTCAGGAGAGGCGAACGCTGTGACATCAACCGCCCAGAGATCGACTCTATAAATAATGATATAAACAAGTCGCCGTGT